>PVJH01006969.1:0-96658 GCA_004026705.1 Nesogale talazaci
ATGAACAATTTTCAGAGAAGAAATATTGCACCAAGTATATTTATAAATGTTTTGAACTATGTCCTTTAATAGCAGCACTTCCATTTCCTCAAACCGTGCTCGAGAGTAGGTTAGAGTGAACCCAGCTGGCAATTTAGTCAGACATTTCAGAAACCCGTACTATCTCAATAGGACCTTCAGTTTTCTTACGAACATTTGGGGGAGAGGGCATCTTATCTTGACTAAGAAACAAAACATTTCTCTTTTTATTTGTCATCAACCCCACAACATGGCTGCATGTAAGGGAGGGTCCAGTGAGCTCAGCTGGTCTCATGGCCACTCTGCAACCACTGATTCTCCCCACAAACCTGCTTGGCAAACTCTGTTGCCGCTTCCCAGAGCCTCTTCGCCCTTGAACACAACTGGAACTTTTCCAATGGGTAAAAAGAAACAACAAAAACAAAATCCCTGAAAATGAAAGAGAAAATGAAACAAAATCCTTCCTTGATATATTAAAGAGATTAGAGAATTTCCTCCCTTACACCAGACAGGGATCCTGCCCTCCCCAGAGCACTGAATAAGGATGCATTAAGGTCTGGTCTATGCACCAGAATGCTCATTCCCTTCCAATAATTGAAGCATGTTGGAGTGAGACCAATAGACTCTACTTGACACCTTCTTAGATTTTTCATGTGATAGATTTTAATATTTGCACTGCCCTCTATTCTCACATACACTCATATGTGTGCTATATTCTAGCATATCAATAGCTTCTCCATGAAATATCTTTAATTTCCTATAAAATTAAGGTTTAGTAGGATTTTAATACTAGTTTGATTTCTCTAATATATCTTTTAGACTCAGTTGAATATTTTGTGATTGTTTTTGGTAACGCTCACTGAGTTGATTTTGACTCTGCGCCCCCATACAATAAGGTAGCGTCTGCCTGCATGGTTTTCCAGACTCTACGCAACAGTGTGGGTGCATGCACATGTGTGTGTTTGAAATGAACTAATGAGATATAAAGTTACTATTAGTCATACCCTACAGCAATAGTCTATTGAAGAGAAGATCCACGCTATAAATGATCACGTGGGTGAGAGCATGAACAAAGACATTCCCACAGTTTCAATATTTCTTCCCCAAGATATTGATAAAATATAGCTGGAAACAAATAAATACTTCACAGTGGAGAAATGCAACAGACACCACCTTTATGAAGTGATCCAGGTGAATATCAGCAGTCATAAGCTCAATCCACATCATAAACCCAAACCAGGGGCCATGGAGGGAATTCCAACCATGGTGGCCCAGGGTGCTAGAGAGTTGAATGTTGCTCCATAGGAATTTAAGTGGGTGGGGCTTGCCAGAACTAGATCCTTTTGTTCTTAGATGCCTTTTTATGCATCCAAGCCAGCAGCCTTTCCCTGGTAGCTATGAGACTCTCTATGTATTCTTGCCAACAAATCGTCTAAGCATAAAGAAACAGCAGAGAAACACCAAGGGGAAAACATTCCACAAGAGGACCAAACCGCACATACACAAACCACAGCCACAAAAGTCTCTCTGCAATCTTGTTGATGGCAAGAATGGCAAGATTTTGCCTTAATCACTCTGGACATGTTGGCAGGAGAGCCCAGACCTGAATGGTAACATGCTTGGTAAAGGAGACGGGTGGGGGGGGGGGCGGGGAAGAGAAAGGCCCTCCAGGAAATGGATGGAGCTGTGGCTGCAGCAACAGGCTCAAGAACATGAGTAGTGGTGAACATGACAGGAGCAGGCGGTGTTTCCTTCTGCTGTGCTGGGTCGCTATAGGTCAGAACCAAGGGACTGACACCTAAGAATGAAATTAAAAATATGCAGGATTTCTGAAGTTGTACACATCACAGGAGATCACCTCATTTTTCTCCAACAGAGGCATTTGCATCTTTGAACTCCAACCTTGTAGTTTGCAGTCCAACACTGACTCAACAGCACCAGCAAGGAGCTTCCAAAAGAGGAGCGCTGGCGAACAGCAAGATCAGCAGATGGACGTACAGCCGGAGGAAGCCACTCTGTCCTCGGGTCAGTTGGAATCACCTTGATGATAGCGACATAACCAGTGCTGCTCCAAGGTGTCAGGATCATACAAGATAAAGGAATGCTGAGAACATGCCATAGAATGGAGGAGAATAAGAAGACACAGGAACAAATTACAGCATGACTTTCTAGGGTGAACAGAAAAATCCTAGCAAAAAAAGATGATTAAGAACACTGTACCAATGTTAATTTCCTTGTTTGGGTCATTATTCCTTAATTCCATGTTTTTATTGTTATCATTAGAAGGGTGAGGGCTGAGACCCGGTGGTGTAAGTGGTTGAGTGTGGGACTGCGGCCCGTAGGCTTGGCGGTTCAAATCCAGCAGCGGTTCTCAGGATCAGCGCTGGGTAGTTCCTACAACCACAAGAGGGCAGTGATACCCCCCCCCCGCAAAAGAAGGGTGAGGGACAGAGTGGAGATATCTGTGTTTTCTTTGTGACGTTTCTGCAAGTCTAAAGCTCTAATTAAAAATTTAAAAATAAAGCTATAGATATGTTTCTATACTCTTTACACTCAAACTCTAATCTATGAAATTTTCCCACGCTTTAATTAATAAATAAATTATTTTGACCATTGTGCTTGGCAAGCATAGTATGGTCAAATATATTTTACTGTAATGAGTGCCCCTTTTGATTGTCCAATAATTTCTCACAAAATTAGATATCATCATTTGACCTATATGGAACAATGTAGAGATTCATAAATGTGCTTTGTTTTTCTTTTTACTTATAATGTGCACAAGATTGACAAACATGTGGCTAAAATCTATTCAGCAACAACTCATTAAGTCTGTTCCATGTTACCATCTGTTAAATAATTTTAAAAGTTGTTATCAAAATATAAAAATAAGTCTAATTATAAAAATAAAAAAGAAATAAAATGCATAAAGGGATTAGTTTAATTTTAGATTCTGTCAGACTAGTTCTGCTTTCAAATTCTTTATCAGTGACTCTGAGAGTCCTTTTCTTTCTCCATAAATTTTAAAGCCATTTTTTCTTCATTCTGTGAAGTACACTTTCTGCAATATGGCCTTTTGTGAATTCTTTAGTGAAATGCAAAGATCAAGCCATTCCTTCTTTGAATGACCATGACTCGTAAGTGCCTCCCTCAGTATGGTGTCCCACGTCTGCCGCATAGAATCAAATCTCTGATAAGTAGCTGAGTGCTTACATTTTTGGGCTTCCAAGGGACTCCTACTAAATCCAGAGACATTGTTTGATTCTCGTTAATGTTAGTGGTAAAGTTGAAAAAAAATAGTGTCCTTTTTATAATCAAGGCAGTCATTAGATCCTTAAGGAAATATTATTTTGCTTACTGTGTCTTCCCCAAAGGAGGCAAAAAAGAATAAAAAGAGTTGAATTTTCCTTCCACAGAGTTGCGTATTTAGTGAGACAAAGCAAATTCAACAGTAACGACAGAGCCCTGATGGACATATCATCAAGACCATTGAGAAGAGGCCAAAACACCAACTAAGTGGATTCCATTGGTTGCTGTTGTCCTAGTTCAGTTCCATTAATAAATAAAAAAGAAGTCTATGTGGATCAAAGCTTGGTAAATGGTGCTGCATCCATAGTCTAACAATTTCCAAATTGATCTATCTATTTGTAACTGAAGGAACCCTGGTGAACAATATGCTAAGCTGGTTACTATGAGTTGAAATCAGCTTTTTGGTGCTATGTGTACATTATAATAAGGTATTCTTCCAGTTATCCACACTAAGGGGTTCTCTTTTTTCATTCAAGTGAGGATCCCAAGGTTCCCTCACAAAGGAACCCTGTTCCCCACCCTGGAATCTAACCTCTTGCCACTTCTATCATGGTACCTTATTTATGTCCACCTTGCCTGGTGGGCTGCTGTTGGATGTCTTTGATGTTTTCTGGCTCACTCCAACACCATGTGTCAGGAGAACTGACTCATAAGGTTTACTAGGGTGTCATTTTTATGGAAACTGATCACCAAGGCTTTCTTTTGCTGAGCGACTGAATGTGTTTCAAATGACCCCTGGCTAACTGAATCATTTGGTTGCAACTGGGCCTTTAACCATTACACCACCGGGGCTCCTCATATTAGATGTCTGAACCAGAACCAGAACCAAACCTCCTGTCATCCAGTTGATTTGACTCATTGGTTGCTAGGTGTCATCAAGTCCAGACTCATCATGACCTTATGTATACGAGAACAAT
The DNA here is from genome assembly GCA_004026705.1 of Nesogale talazaci. NCBI lineage: Eukaryota > Metazoa > Chordata > Mammalia > Afrosoricida > Tenrecidae > Nesogale > Nesogale talazaci. The sequence goes on from PVJH01006969.1 coordinate 4,242, forward strand.
ACACTGCTTGGTCCTGCAGCAGCCTCACGTTGCTCTTATATTTGAGCCCGTTGTTACACCAAAGATGGTGTCCTTCTGCAGGGCCTGATCTCTCCAGATAACACATCCAAAAGAGGTGCGACAAAGTCTTGCCCTCCTTACCTCTAAGGAGCTTTCTGCGGCTGTACTTCTTCCAAGAATGATCTATTTGTTCTTTTGATAGTCCAAGGTGTTTTCATTATCCTTAGCTCGCACCACAATTCACATGACCTAGATTCTTCTTCAGTGTTTCTTATTCAGGATCCAACTTTCACCTACATATGAATCGATTGAAAATACCATAGCTTGAGGCACGCCCACCTCAGTCCTCAAAGTAAAGGTCCTCAAAGGGACTAAGGCACAACATTAGATCAAGCAAAATTGTACAATTGCTGCCATCATTATTTTCAATACATTTCCTTTCTTCTTGAATTCCTTGATATCCGCTGTTCTTTATCCCCTCCCTCCCCCATTCTACCATTTCTATCATCTTTCTGAACCCTTAATAAATTGCATAATATTAAGATAGTTTACGTTGCCATAAAATACTTGGATTCCTGGGCATTCATTCACCTAAAATTCTGATGTTCCTCCTCCAGTGGGATGATAGAGTCATGGTTGCTATCAGTTTTCCCTTCCCACTCTACCCCACTCTCTTCCAGTACCCTCAGGGAATAATTACTCTCATTGCTATTTCTGAGAGTTTATCTATCTTAGATTTGTGCATCATAATACTTTCAATGTACCACAATGTACATACACAGGTCTAGCGAAATTAGTGAGGTTAGACTAAGACCATAAGGGAATTTAAAACAAACTCGAGGATAGTTATGAGCTTCAGCAATGCTTTATTGTACTCTTGAGATGCTGTCCTCTCCAGGTGCCTCCTCTGGGAAGGACTGTCCAATTGTCTTACTGGTTGCCTTTGGCTGTGCTCCTTCACATCAATTTGATCCTTTGCAATTCTGGCGTTTATTCCATTTGATGCTGCGTGGTCACAGAGTCTGATGTGATTCTTTCATGTAGGTTTTGTTGCTTTCCTGCTAGGCAGCCACTTGCTTAACTTCAAGAATTGAAGACCCAGACGTAAAGGATTATTTACTGAAAGGCAAACAAAAGGTGGACATGCTAGTGGGACAGAAGGAAAGAAAAAAAGGAATAGAGGAAACTGTAAGGACGTAAAACATGTATGGGTATAAATATAGCTATGTATATATGAAATACATAAACATAAATAGAGATGTATTTATCTATGTATGCATACATATGTAAATACAATAAGGAAGTAGATGGACTTTTGGCCTTTACTTAAATCTTACCTCAGTACATGAATGGATTGTTCTAATAATGTGGCAATACATGATTTGTGCCTTCCCAACACGATTGGCTGAAGATAAATGGGTGCCTAAACAAGTTTGGTGAAGAAAGCGCATGGTGCCCGACTCTTAAAAGCCGTAGCATCTGGAGTCTTAAAGGTTAGAAGTGAAACAAGCTTTCAATACTTTTAAAGACCTTTTGGCTGCTACTTCCATGAACATTGATTGTGGATCCAAACTAGACAGAATCTTTGAAAGTTTAATCACTTCTACACTGAGTCTACGTACTGGCCCAGTTATGAGAATTTTGGTCTTCTTTACATTGAGTTGCAATCCATACTGATGCCTGCAATCCTTGATCTTCTTCAGCAATTGCTTCAAATCCTCTTCACTTTCTGCATCAAAAGTTGTTCCATTCACATATTGCAGGGTGTTAATAACCTTCCTCTAAACCTGATGCCATGTTCTTCTTAATAAAATCTCTTAAGATTATATTCTTAATATAATCCCAAGATTATATTAGATATATAGATTAGATATATTAGAATATATATATTCATGTATATATATATAGATTCTCTTAAGTATGATGAGAAGCTAGAACCCTTTTTTTCTGATTTTAAACCATACAGTATCCTCCTGTTTTATTTGTACACCTCCCTCTTGATCCAGGTACAAGTTCTGAAGGAACACAATTAAATGTTCTGAAATTCCCATTCTTCTCAAAGCTGTCTATAGTTAGTTATGATCCACATAGTTGATTGCCTTTGCATAGTGAATGGAACATCTTCCTGGCATTTTTTTGCTCTGAGCAAAGATCCATCTGATATCAGCAACTTTGTTTCAAGTTGTCTGAACCTTCCTGAACCTCTGGAAGTTCCCTGTCAATGTACTACTGCTGCAACCCTTGTTAAATGATTATCAGCAAAGGTTTATATTCATGTGATATTAATTATATTATTCTTTAATTTCCTAATTCTTTGGGGTCACCTTCACCTCATAGAGATTTGACTCATAGGGACCACATAATACCCCCTACCCACCAACAAAAAACAAACAACAAAATGGCCACTGTCACTGAGAATATACCAACTCCTGGCAATGTTCCTTTGATAAGTGGAAGGGTGGAGAAAGAGGAAAGTGCTCAAGGAGATGGGTTGACCCCACGCCTGCATCAATGGGCTCAGGCTTAGGAACCACTGTGAGGATGGCACAGGCCTGCGTGGTGCTTTGTTCTGTTGTTCCTTGGTGGCTGTGGGTAAGAGCGAACTCGATGGCAACCAAAAGCAACTTTTACTGAAAACTTTCCTCAGTAGAGTTGTAACCAGCAATCTAAAACAAGAGCTTTACTGCAGGCCTTGTGTCTAAGGCACTGCTAGCTCTAAATCCCAAGTTTATAAAATGTCCTTTGTCCTTTGTCAGAATTCCAATTCTAATCACACCTAGATATCCTATCCTATTTTATGCTCATGTATTTTTGGCTCAACTGATGAATATTCATTCAACATTCCTTTAAAATGTTATTCCCAGAAAACATAGACAATGGACAAATTCATCTGCAACTATTTTTAATAACACTAAGTAGGTATGTCTTCTGGTTATTCTTTTGAAACATTTCAAAATTAAAGAGTAGAGTGGATTAGAAAGGAATATTAATTTGGATGCATTGCAAGTACTCTTTTAGGCAGTGGTTTTTGGCAGTCTGGTTAAATACAGTTTAGGGGATTGTTTTAATTTAATTAGATTGTGCAATTTTGTTTTCCTCGTTAATTTGTATCTTATTGAGCTAGGTAAAAAAGATATATGTCAAATTGGAAATAGGTCCAAATTGCCAATGGTTAGGTTTTTAAAAAGTGCAGTTTTGAATGTTCCCTCTACCTTGCTTAAAAATTGCAGAATGTAGTTCAGCAAACATATTCCTTCAGATTTTTAGCTTTCTGCATTTAAAAGAAATCCAGTTGTAGAATTGTTGCCAATCCAAAATAGCAAACTGCCAAAGAGCTGAGGCAATAGGTAATTTCTATGAGTACTTTTAATAAAGCCTCATCTTTCTCTTGGAGAATGGCTGGTGAGTTTGAACCAGGCGCCTTCCAGTTAGCAGCAGAAAGCATAACCCATCATACCACATTGAAACTGAAGTAGGGTCTGGCTGCAAGCTATTTAGCCAACCCCAGAGATGGGGTGAGAAACAGCATGTGCCTTATGGACAGATCTGGATGGCAATGCACTCTCCCCGAAAGCCCGTTCTATATAGTTAGAGCTTTTGCACTATTCTGGGTCTCTCTGCGCCTCTGCGTACGTATTAGTCCCATCTTTGCTCAGCGCTTAATGACATTTCTCTCTGGGAGTACTGTGTGCATTCTACTGAGTCATAATCACTTACTTCCTGGACATGAAAAAATGAATGTTCTTAGAGGAAACTTCTGTCCTAAAAATACATTCTTTCCTTTGATGTATGAGATCAAACCTTCTGATTTTCTTCATGCTCAATTTGAATTAACAATACAATAATACATCATTAAGTCACTTAGCCTGTATATTCTGGGTGAGGACAGTAATGATCAGGAATACTGATTAAAGATTTTAAATACACTTCATCTTCTTAGATAATACCTGATTTTAAAAACTGTATTTACAATCCTTCTCTCAAAATTCAGCCCTCAGCCTGGACTTTTCAATATCTAAGAAGCAAGGTAAAAATCCTGATTTGAGTATCTTCCTCCTAGCCACTTCCCCTAACCCAGCTGTAACATTTTATTCGACATTTAGTCTATGTTCCAAACTGTGTGCTTTGTCTCCTTTTAATCTTCACAGTAGCCACATGAATTTGGTATTTTAATCAAACCCTTAGTTTAAAGAAATTAATCTTCAGCATACATTTTGAGAATCACTATTTAAAAAACCATCATATGCTTGTGCACAGCAGACAAAATGTTTATGTTTTGATGGGGTTTGAATTCTCATTTTTTTTGCATCTTTTACCACATATTTATACTGGACATAATAGTAGTACTGACTTCAGAACACTGTTGAATGCTAAATTCCTAAGTAGGAACAGGGAAAGTATTTTAGATAGTATCAGGCATATATCAAGTGTGGGATAAATACTACCAAGAAGGGTACATTTTATGATAAATGTTGTCTATTATTTTTGTGGTTTGTAGCTTTTGAAAAATTATTTTTTTTGTTTGTTTTGTTTTGGGGCATCACTGCTCTTCGGTGGCGGGAGCAGGAGACCCAACCCCACTGCTGGAATTGAACCTCCATCCCAGTGGGCCGCAGTCCCACGCACAACCACTACACCACCGGGGCTCAGCCCTTGAAAAATTATTTTTAAGTAATATCTAAATCTTACAGCTAGTGTGGTCGGCGGAATTGAGTTTAAATTTTGCTTTTGATGTGACAGTGGTTAATTGTTGACCTTAATAAACAAGAAAAGCAAACCAACTCTTTTGTGTCTTTATGGAATTTTCTTAATTTCTATGGCATAAAAGGTTATTTGGAGTAGAGAAAACGGTGAGTACAGCAAGCCAGAGACACTGCCTAAGGTCTACAGCTATAGACCGTCCCTCCCCCCACCCCCGTGTCTATAGCAACTTCCACATGATTTCTCGTTGTCCTTTGGTCCACTTTGGCAGTTTCCTTAAAGGTGGAGAGACTGGAGGGGGAAATGCTGTGGAGCAGCTAGAGTGCAAACCGACAGCACTTAGCAGTCATGGTCCTGTCCTGTCCCAGTAGACTTACGAAACTCACCTCCCCGCACAAGAAAGCAAATCAAGTCCTCTTGGCATCTCGTTTGGGATGTAGGTCAAAAGGTCTCAGGCAAGCTTGGCATTTTCTGTAAATCCCACCACCCATTTTAAAACACAAAACTTGCCCTTTACACAAGAAAACATTTGTGGTTTTCAATAAGGCTGTTTTCTCCACGGTGCCTGTCCAAGAGCATGTTTTCTATTTCCTGGGTTTAATTTTTTTGTTTGCTGTTTCCCTTACCCTCAAGCCTGTTTCTCAAAATAACCTTGGATGCATCTTAAACGTGTATTTTTCTGGGCACCGCTCCAGATTTTCTGAAGACCAGCCCCAGGAATTTACATTGCTAACAAAGGACCAAGGTAATGCCACATTTCAAGAAGTGTCATCTTCTACTGTGCCTAATGAAATACCATCCAACCACCAAGACAACTCAGGTTTAATTATCACTGGATGAATGAACTGCCCGTTTTTCTGCCTGAAGCAATTTTGGACCTGGAGACTGGCCAATCTCACCAGTCTGATGGAGATCACTCCGGTCTCTGTGAGAATGGGAAATAGGCCTGGAGGCTCTCCTAAGTTTTCTATAATCTTTGGCTAATGGTTGAATAAAAATAAGAGTGAATCTGGTAGGCATGGTTCTGTCTTTGTGAATGAGTGATATCGAAGACTATGTCCTAGCGCCAACCCCACCTTATTTGTGGAAATAGTGTCCAGTCACTTAGCTTAATCTGTATAAGCCAACAATTCATGCATTGCAGTCTGGAAGGGCAGCAGTGGAGGGGGCATGGGGTAGGGGGGAGAATGGTATTGCTGTATTCCTGTCAGTCATTTCCAATTCACAGTGACCTTACATGACTGACTAGAACTGGCTCTCTGATTTCGTAGTCTTTAATCTTTATAGAAGAAGATCGTCTTCTCTTCTGTCTTCCTCTGAGCCACTGGTAAATTAGAACTGCAAATACTGGGAGCTGTGCTCATTATCACATGCCATCCGGATGCCTTACAAGCATGCATTCCATATTCTTAAGGGAAAATATAATTAATACTATGTGAGTACATGTTTTTAAAAGAATCATATTCTAATAGAAGAATAACTATTGAAGGTGGGTATTCCCCTCTTTAAACTTCAGTCTTCATTTTATTGATACATACACAAAGTTAAATTATTTCATAAATGTATTTTATTTTAATTTGAAATAAACTGAGGACCTGTATTCAGTGTTCAGGGAACATACCTGAAATTTTCATTTGAGAGACCCAAAACCCTGCATTCCATAATTACTCTCCTTAGCATGAAGTCTTGTTTCAGAGAATGGAAAATGCAGTTGTGTGATTGCTACACAACTTTATTGATGTCATTGGTTTTATAGACTAGTGAAGAATATTGAACAGGCAATGTTGTCTTCCTTTTTATAACAATAACTTTCAAAATATATTTTTTCTTACTCTTCATTTAAAAAATTTCTAGACACCTCCAGAGGTGGGTAATAAAAATCTGTGGACTTGAGGTAATTCAGGTTTTCCTTTATTGATATAAGCCACATATGCAGAGACTGGTAGGTTGCACCATCATTTATTTCATAAAAACATCCCAGAAACACTAAGGCAGAGCATAATTTGCTATTTGTTTTTTATACCAATATAGATGACTGGTAAAGAATAGGCATACAGAATAGAGATCTGTATCAGGAAAGAGAACTTTGCACATTTGATTATATATTTGAACTGTCAGTTACACATAAACAGTCTTTAAGATATGGCAAATCCGATAGTCTGCTTCAGAGGAGACAACTGACAGATGTACAATGTGGCAAGTGAGAAGGAGCTTTAGCTGACTGAGAGCAAACTCAAACACCTTTGTTTCTCAAACTGGTATCGCAATGGAGTGAAGACTTCAGGATACACTAGACCTTCGACTAAGAGCTGTTTTCCAAAGAATCTTTTAAGACACTATCTTTCTTTTCAGTCAATGGCACGAAAACATGCAGATAAACTCAGAAATGTAGTCCAGTCCATAAAAAGCTGTAGACAGTACACATCCACAGGTATGTGTGGCAAAGGGCAAGCCTCAATAATAATTTATTTCCTTAAATTGTCATCAATTCATTTTCAAAATACAATATTGATATACAAAATCTGTGTGTGTGTGTGGACATCACTGCCCCCTGATGGGAGTAGGAGGCCCAGCTTTCCTCCTGGATTGCAGCTTCTGGATAGGAACCACCAATCCTGTGGGCCGCATTCCCGAACAACCACTACACCATCGGGGCTCAGCCCCTTTCATTTACTTTTAAGGGAGAAATTCCACTGGTTACAGAAATTACTTAAAAATCTTATGACGTGAAATCACTGAACTTATCAGATAGAATTTGTATCAAACTGTATATTTAGTTTCTCTGTTGCAAGTGCTTCAGGAAGTTAAGAGGGTGGAGGTTTGCCAAGAAGGGGGTTCCTTAGTAAACCCAAAGCTAAAGAAAGCAATTCTACCAATAAGATCTACTGATGTCTAGATCTAGGGAAACACGTGGAAGTACCAGTTTCCTTCCACCTGCCACTTTTCTCCCAAGCGTTCCTCCACAAAGTCAATTCTTTCCTGCACTCCAACGAGTTCCTTCCTTTCACTGCTGACTCTGGAGATTAGCTTGCCTTTTAAATCTATTTACCCTCCCAGACATCTATTTAGTTATAAAGTGTGATGCATCAGAGTGACCAGTCATATTTCTTTAATGTTCTTTTAGTCATTGAACATCTATATTCCAAGCTATTTTGGTGGAGTGTTGGGGAAGAATTCATCCAGGAAATAGCTTATTTTATCCCCAAATGGCTCTCAGCTGGATGACTACAGATGGAGATTGATAGATTTGCATGTGTACACTCAGATTGTCTGCTCCCTGAAAAGATAAACTCATTTGGCTCTGATTATCGTCGGTCTAATTTTCTGCTCTCTAAACAACCAGTTAACAGCTTTTGAACACCCCTCCTCCATATAAGTAGATGTGTGTGTTGTTGTTCTCAGGTGCCCTAGGGTATCATTTGACTTACAGAGGTTGCATGTGATGGCATAGAACTGCCCCATGTGGGCATATTTCTCTATGTTATATATATATATATATATATATATATATATATATATATATATACACCTTAAATTAGAAAAAGGAGTTGGAAGAGAAGGCATTTATGAAATATTTCATATTTATTCAATCAGTACACTGAAAAATAATCTCAGACACGGATGGAGAGATTGACGATGGGAGGGGGGGGAATACTGAATGGTGTCATGTCTTAGAAGAAGAGGGAATCTTTCAGCTGTTTTACTCCCATGAGAAATGAGCGATGGGTATCGTTTCTCAGCCTTTTGGCTAAGATCAAGTGGAAAAATGAGCGATGGGACGGATATTGCTTACTCTGTAGAAAACTACAGCCAAACATGGGCTTTCAAGTGGATGTTGACTCCTAGCTACCTGACAGGACAGCCTCGATCGAGTGTGGAACACACAAAGGGCAAGTTTACCTTTTCTAAAAAACGAGGATGAAAATTGGAAGGGTCCAAAGTGAGATGACCATTATTGCATGTTAGTGAACATATCGTGAGAGACTATTTAAAGCTTTTAACTTTCTCTGAAAACTATTGTTCAATATATCTTTAAAACCACATCCTCTTTTTGGTCCCTGCTTTCTCAGGTTCCCATGTTTCACAAACGTTCATTTCACAAATCCATGGCTAAATAGAATCAGACAAGTGCACTATTAATATTAGATTAAAAATAAATGCATGCCTATGTATTTGCAGGCAAGTAGTTTGCTTATATAAAACATTCAAATTAGATGATAAATTCACAATAGATTGCATTCCTTTTTTTTCCCTCTTGGCACATGGATAATGAGAAATCTCATAGGCCCACACGGTGCCTTTGAATGCAGGTAACACAGCACAGTCATAGAGAAAAAGGAGGAAAATCAACCCACAGAGGCTCATTCTGGGGAGTTTGCCATTGGGCGTTACAGATTATTATATACACAGAATGAGAACAAGAATGGACTTTCCCCACAAGCTTTTTGAAGTTTCTTATAAATACGTTAGAATTCACTCAATGACAATGAGTCTAGTTTGAGTTTTATAAATAAAACTACATTTCTATATCCCATCCTGATCCATATCTGTGTCTCTTTCTATTTGCATGTATTCTGTATGTGTATGTATACTATCACATACTGTGGGCTTTCTCAGAATGATTCTATTTTTTTTAATATGTGTGGCAGATGATAAGCAAAGCAATATTGGGTGAAGAGTTTAGGAAAGCAAAATTTAATATTCAGTCTAGATCTCGCTGGAAATGAATTGACCTAAAACATGGCTAATGATATAGACAACAAACCCTAGATTTAGAGCAATGGAAGGGGATTTGCATAAAAAATAAAGTATCTCTTAATTATTGCACTCAAAATGCTTCTTTGACAGAAAGGCAGAAAATCATTGTCTTTTTTAAGTAATAAATCAAAATTCTTGCTGATACTCACTGCACCTTGTTTCTTTTTCTTAGTCACAATTAAAGGAAACAACTACCTTAAATTTCCAGGAAGTCCAAATAATTTCCTAGAACTCAGGAAGGACTAGAATATGAATAAAATGATCCATCTTTTACATAGCTTACTTAATGGAAGGGTAATTTAGTTAATTTGAAATTGTTTCTTGAGGAGTTTTCTTTTTCATATTTCTCTTGGTAATAAATACTTAGTGGCAGAACAAAATTATATGTAGAAAATACAATTAAGAGTTAAAAATCTGATATTTAGTTAATTCAATTTAGAATGGCATTTACTTTTTAGAATGTCTTTCATCTTAATACATAAATGGGTACATTTTAGACTTTTCTTATTTTTAAGTGCATTTATCTCTTGATGTAGTCTTTAAAATGAAAGTGAAAGTCACTTTTGAACTATGCAAATGAAGTGAAATAAAGTGTAGCTTTCTTAATTATCAAAGGAGCAGGCATAAAGACATATTTTTGTACTGAACTAGGTCTCCAATAAACACTGCCATTACAGGCAGCGTTACAGCTCAACATCACCCTGTGTTGTCATTAATGTCTATTACTATTTTATTGCTTTTGGATGTAGCCTAATAGCCTATACCATTGCAGTATAATTCTACCTATACTTTATTGTTCTCACATCACATATCTTCAGCCACTTTAGATGTAGACACCTCCTTCCTTCTTCTAAGATAACCGTAACTCCCTATTTATTTTGTGTACTACTTAAAAGGTTTCTTCTCCTCAGCTGATTCCTCGGCCCCATATGATGTACAACTTACTACAATTGGGTCAGTCCTGCCTTCGGGCAACCCTGTAGGACAAGGTCAAGATAGACCTGCTCTTGTGGGTTTCTGAAATGGCGGTTCTTTAAAGGAGTAGGAAATCTCATCCATTGCCCTCAGAGCTCCTGGGTGACTTGAGGCTGACAGCCCAACACAGAACCCACTATGTTATCAGCATAAGTGTTACTTAAAGGTGGTGGGAAATAGAAAGGAGGGAGCATTGTTTAGGAAATAGGGGTTTCTGGTGTTGATGAAATATTTGGTAACAGATGGTGGTGATAATTATACAGCCTGATTACTTAGTATTCTAAATTGTACAGGAGAAAAATCTTGACTAGACAAATGTCGAATGACATATATCTTTAAAGTAGTTTTTTAATATAGATTTTATTGGGGGCTCATACATTTAATAAGTCATTTAATACAGTTAATACATTGTTTGTATTAAGCATATTTGTATACATGTTGCTTCATTCATCTACATTATCTACTTGAACCCCTCCAGCATAAGCTCCTCTTCCCCTCTTTCCTCTAGTTCTTTATTTTTTTAATTCCAATTTCCTATATTTCCCCCTCCCCCTTCTCCTCCCCCATGAACTTCCAATAACTTACAAATTATTATTACCTCTTCATATCTTACACTGTATAATGTGTCACTTCACTCACCTCCTCCCCCCTCCCGCTATTGTCCACACCCCAGAGAGGAGGTCACATGCAGATCCAAGAAATTTCTTCTGCTTTTCTACTCCACAATCCCTCCACCCCTCAAGTGTCACCAATCCCCACTAGTCTCAAGGGATTATCTATCCTAGAATCCACGTTTTCGACTCCAATGTGCAGCCCCTGGTCCAGCCAAATCTGTCTGGCAGAATTGGGATAATGATAGTCGGTGGGAGGAAGCAAATGAGAACATTTCATTGCTTCTACACTGCAGCTAGACTGGCTCATCTCCTCGCTATAACCCCTCTGTAAGAGGATGTCTCTTCACTTATTGATGGGCTTTGGGTCTGAACTCCCCTCACTAATAATGGCATATCTTTTAGGACTTCAATGCATGATACGGGATCCCCTTGACACCTCGTGGTCATACATACTGTTATGCTTCTTCCACATGGTCTTGCTTCTTAGCTAGATGGTCACTTATTCACTTCCATGTCCTTAAAACCACAGATACACATCTTTTGATATATAAAGTAGTTTTTAAATGTATTTATCAATAAGAACAATGATATCTGAGCCCCCCCCTTCTGGAATAGGTAGGTCCTTGTGCTAGTCTGTATAATAATAGATTTTGAAAACATTTGACTGAAATGATTCTAATAGAAGTTGGGAATAACAATAGTGATACTGCTTATAACACAGATAATGATATGTGGGTTCAAACAGTCCATAGTTTCTTAAATGACATTGTTCATGATCTAAACTTGTAATGTTCAGTTTGAAAGCATACCAACTGATATTTCAGGTCAGCTTATACTTGAGTATATATGGTACGTCCATAAAAATACTACAGAAATTCTATGCACCCACTACCTCCGTTCTTCACATGCTGTTTTCCTCGTATGTCTACAAGTAGATTCCAACTTGTAACATTGTAATAGTACAGCCAGTAGTATATGGACATTGAAATCTAACTATCTTATTAAGATGTCCCAGATTTATTTTTCTCACTTGCACATTTAACATGTCTTTGCATGTGTTTCTACACAATTTTCACAAATATACATTTGTGTATATGCCATCACAGATCATATATGTATCAATTTAATCACTCCAAGAATTCCATATAATCTTTGCTTCACTTCCATCCTCAATTCTTCTTAATCTTAGTCACTTAATCTTAATCTTAGTCGCTAATCTTAGGCACTAGTCTATTTTTTTAGTTCACATTTTCCCACACTCTTTTGGAAACTTTATGGTTCTCCAGTGGTTCAACAAGTTAAGCATCGAACTGTTAACTCCAGGGTGGAGATTGGAATCCACCCACAGAGAAGGCTTTCTGCCCCTCCAAAGATGTAGGGCTTTGGAAACCTGCTACAGCAGTTAGGCTCTGTTAGTTAGAATCATCATGACTTCAATTCAACTCAACTATCATGTGTTTGGGTTCAATTAATCTCATTTGTCAACTCTAACTTGTATGCATATTCTCAGGTAAAACTGCAAGCTGATTACCACTGGGTTTATTTGAGCTTCTCTCACATTCCATGGCAGAAAGTTGGTGTCTAACTCATTGATTGACTCTAAGAAAAAAATAAACACAGCAAAGTAACATTGGCCCAAGGTTCAATAGTTATCAGGGATTCTTGATTTTAGAGTGGGGTAGATGATAAAATATTTTATGCATATGATTCAGTCAACTTGTGTGTAATATAAAGGATGGATTGACACAGTGTCTGCAGCAATCGGCTCAAATATGAAAACTATTTTGAGAATGGCAAGGGATGGACTGTTGTGTTCTGTTGTACAGGAAGTCAGAACCTACTAAGCAGCAGATAGCAAGAAGAAGAGAAAGGAAGATAAGATATAAAATAGCTTTTATCAAGGCAACATTCTTGTGCAGAAGGTTGAATTGTTTAAACTCCATAGACAATAACAACTGTGTTATTCTGAGCATACCATGCTAGAAGTGGGGCATACTTGGAGGGTGATGCCTGGTGGTGTGAAAGGAGTCCTAGTGCAGTAGATTACTCACTGGACTGCTAACTACTTGATCAGCAGTTTGAATCCAGCAACTGCTCTGTGGTAGAAAGACGAGGCTTTCTGATTGCACGAAGCTTACAGCCTCGGAAACCCTGTACATAAGGTTTGGCTTTTAAATTTTTGTTCGGTTGTTCTAGTGGTACAGCTCTCTCTAAGATGATTCCAAAAGAGTTAACTTTGTTTTTAGAATTTAACCTGGAATGCATAATATTATAGTATCACTTAACATTTGAAGACATTTAAAAATAGTTGGCATTGATGATGTGGTACCTCATCATTGTAAATGAGAGCATTTTCTTGGTCTTGAACTAAAAGGACAGTCCTGCCATAAGACTCAGTACTAACTTGATTCTTGTGACAGGAAGTCAAAGGTCCTCCCATCCTCCAAATTCTCTCCCACTCTGACATCTACTGATCTCCTCAAAGCACTTTTTTATGGGGTTTGATAATTTATTACAACAGTCACAGAAAACCCATGGAAACAGGAAAGCTGCCAGAAGAACTTTAATAACAGTTAAAGAGTATAAAGAATACAAGCAGAAATGAAGATAGATAAAGAACATGATTTAGGAGAGGTCCCAGCATGAGCTCTCCATCCTTAAAGGGAGACCCACTTACCTTTACATGAGAAAACAAATGCTCCCTTTCACCTAGTGAGAAGCATTAAAATGTGACTTCACTTAGCACCTCTCAGTTTTCACCTGGGGTTCCATTCTGATGCTCTGATCTGGGTGGGGCAGTATGTCTCTGCTTCTTCCCTCACCATCCCACTTTACTTTGGCTGGAAGGTTCATCCTATCCAAAGCACTTCCATCACGAAGCCCCAGCTAAACTTTGATGTTCAGGTTTTTTTTTTCTTTCTTTCAGTTACCAGGGAGTGGGGTTTATCCAATCCATGTGAACCTCAACTACAAGTTGGGGACCTCCCAGACAATCCCCATCAATGTCAGATCAGAGGTGGGAACCCAGCCAAGCCTGGAAAAGGTTAGCTAGTGTGTAGAGCTGTGAAACCAGATATCAAAGTCCAAGTTGTTTGTTGTTGACCTTGTATCTTTTTAATAGAGTGATTTTTACACTGTATTATAACTGGTCAGTATATAAAACTGTGCAGGCATGTTTCATTATCCGTGTCTTTGTTTCACTTTGTATTGAGAGAAATTAAGTTGTCTTTGATCAATTCTTGTGGTCTGCTTTTCCCAAAACCTGCCTGTGTTTCTGTATATATAGAGATAAATATTTAATATACATGTACATGTGTTCACAAATTTGTTTAAAATGTAGATGTCAATGGATAGAATCTAATTTTTCCATGAATGACAGCTGAGACTTGCCAGAGAGAAACTTAACAGAGAGAGTGGAGAAGGAACCTGAATAAGAAAAAAAATCAGTGTACTCAAAGAAAGATTTTTCTCTAACAGTGGGAGATCGTGTTATCAGCAATATCTGTAGCCATCTATTTTCACAGCTTGAAATAGGCAAAGTGTTAACTTGTAATAAATAGTTTTTTTAATCCCCTTTTATAAGAAAAGTGTAGTTTATCTAGTTTTAGGACGAGAAAGTCATAGTGATAGGTTTTCACTTAAATACACACACACGTGAATATTTGAGAGCATGCCCAAGTAAACCCAGGTATATTATATGAGACAGTGGAATAGATATGACCAGTTAAGGTCATTGAAGGAAAATTGAAAATACATTTTCTGCGTGCTTGTAGAATTTTTTGGTTGCATTACCTTCAGTTATTGAACCATTTCCTCCTACAGGATTACTTTGCAGATCTTTTCTCTATCTCATTTCCTGGTGTAAGGAATAGAGATTGTAACATTTGATCCTGTATCCAGGAAGCTTGAAAAGAATAATGAGAGGGCATATGAAAAAATGATCTCTCAACTCCTTAGATAAAACCAAATATTGTATTTTCTATTTTTTTTGCAACTGCTCACACTGAAGCTATGAGACGGATTTCTTTCCAAAGATATAATTGAGAAATACTAAAATTATTTAATTTATTCTTATATCATTTCTTTATGAAAATGACAAAAAATAAGAAAAGATTCACCTGGGCAAACTCATCTCATATTTATAAACCAAAGCAATCCCAGCCATTTTGCTAAATGTACACAACTTTTAAAATGTATAAACCATATGGCTTGACTTAAAAATCAATTAAAGTTCATTGTTAATTTGGCCATTGAGTTAGCATGTTAAAAATACAGTGAAATAAAGAGAATAACATGATAAATTAGCATTAATATTAACCAAATCCAGTAATTGGTACCGACAAAAAATAACACAGAAAGGAACATCAAATCAGGAAAGGTGAGATCAGCAGCTCCATAAATCACTTAGAAAAGGTACATGTAAATGCAGGAAATACCTGCATACTAATCATTCCAATAAAAAGTGAAAATATTCTAATCAAATAAGAAACTAAGAAATGAGTAATATTGGGCTGAGCCCCGGTGGCGTAGTGGTTGTGTACGACACTGCGGCCCACAGGGTTGGTGGTTCAAATCCAGCAGCAGCTCTCCAGGAGCAAGGCTGGGTCACCTACTCTCACCAGGGGGCAGTGATGCCTACACACAAAATGAAATGAGTACGATAGACAGAATCAACTCATACCTTTTTAAAGTGAAAGTGTCAAAAACAGACAACGAAGACAATGCCTAGCTCTCATGAGGGTGTGTTTGTCAGCATTCACCAAAGGACGCAATGTAAAGTCTCTTCCATAGGGAGATCTCTCTCTCTCTCTCTCTCTCTATATATATATATATACACACACACACATATATATATATTCCTGCGTAATATAATAATGTTTGAAACAGTGAAAAAAATAGCAACTGCCTAAATCTCTATCCATTAGAAAGTTTTAAAAAGCAACAATTTATGAATTCTATTCTACTTACAATTTTGTGAGTAGAATAATAACAAATTCAATTTCATTTTGAAAGATATTAATGACACAAACAGTTGAGCATCCAGGCACATGTGTATACTCACCAATGTATGTGGGTGGAATAAGTCCTGAAATGATAAGCATCAAGTTGTTAGCAGCGATTCTTTCTAGCATAGACAGTGGGGATTCATGTAAGGTTGTGATGGGAGAGCACACATGTGGGCTTTTGTGGGGGGTTTTCTCACATATATGTCACTTGGATTTCTTCATCTACTGCTATTGTCTAATAACATTTTAAAATGAGAATTATATAATCTATTATTTATGCGATCAAAAAATAAAGGAAGATATATAAATCCAACATTGGCAACAGAGCTAGTAAGTAATAAGAGCAAAAGAAACTAGTCAAATAATATCCCAAGACTTGGTAAATGCTTTCTGTTTACGATCAACCCTTCATTGTATCACATTTGACTCCAAAAACCAAATAAGTCATCAAAAATCACAAACTCACTGTCAGTGAGTCTATTTTGACTTATTGAGACTTAACTGCGAAGTGGGTTCACAAGAAAATGATACCCATAGAGGCAGTTCTACCCTGTAGGGCAGAGAGCCTCATGGTTCTCGCTCCGAAAAGTTGATGGGTTCTGACAGCTGATTGGCAATTCACATCCCAGGTGTCAACCCATTAGGCCAACTGGGCTCCTTTGCTAGCTGGTTTATAATCAAAGGTGGAGTAATTATATCAGTTTAATCACAGAACCAGGGAATTTCCCCAATGTGTTTCTTGCAGAAACCAGTTAAATGAATTAAATCTTTACAATATAATGAGAAACAAATCATCTGTGTTTATAAAGCAGTGATCATAAACAAGTTTTAGTGAATTACCATTCTAAAATTATCTCTAGAATAGTAAAAGAAGTTGGCAATATGATGAAAGAAAATATAATTTTATTTCCCCCAAAACTGAAAAGTAAATTTTCATCAGAAAATATAAAGATAGCCTTAAGATAATGTGAGGGGATTTGAAGATGACAAATAAAGGCATATTACGACCTCTTTTCCCCCTTTAAAAGTATTGGGTATCCAAAATTCCCAAGTGGACACTTTGCCTTGACCAAATTAACTCTGCTCACAATTTCATAAGCAATGGTCATATATATATATATACACACATATATGTATATATATACACACATGTATGTACACAGTTCTAACACAGTAACTATATATTATAAATGGTTCATATTATTGTCATAATATGGCATTACAGAAATGCATTTACCACATAGATAAAAAATCTGACTTGCTTAGGTACATTTGGGGTTTTAGTCCACACATCAAATTCCTTTGGAAGTGAATGGATTCTTTAGGAGAACGAAACTGTCCTGAGGTAACTGCTGCCTTGGGTTAAGATGCGGTGTGTGCCTTGCCTGCCAGAAACACTGCACCTTCCGTATACCATTGTCAACAAGTCTGTTTGTTAGAACAATAGGCAGAAACTGGACAAATTTTATCAATTTACATCTCACTGTGTTCCTAAAGCTGTAAACAGATAAGTTAATAAATGTGATCAGATTTTAAATAATTCTGTTGAGCTGATTCTAAGTTATATCACATTTTTATTGCACTGGAATGCACTTGAACCTCACTTGTTGCTTTATTTTAAGATGCATTTATCAAAGACAAATCCAGTTCTGACTTGGTAAGTATAAAATGAGTTACATGTGGTATAATGCTTGAAATCCGGGAAGCGTTACAAGTGGATTCAGAAGTTAATGATCTAGCTTTAGACAAATGATCCCAGAAATGCTTTGGAAGTTGCACATGCCAGAGATATGTTTCCCTTCTCAGAGTGCTTTGTTGGAAATGAAGGGAGAGCTGGGGATCAAGAGAAAGTTCTTAAGCTTATAAAAATGAGTCTTGCCCAGAACAAAAAATCCTATCAATGTGAATGAGGGGGAGCACAGTGTGGTGACAAAAAGCCCACCTGTGACCATTGGACATCCCCTTCCAGAAGGGTCACAAGGACGAGACAAGTCAGTCAGGGTATAGTATAGCCACAATGAAACCTACAGCTTTCCTCTAGCTCTTTAATTCCCCATCCCCAAGTATCATGACCAAAATTCTACCTTATAAATCTGGCTAGAGCAGAGCATGTACACAGGTGCACATAAGAGCTGGAAATGCAGGGAATCCTGGACAGATAATCTCAGCACCAATAATGAGAGTAGCGATACCGGAAGGGTATCAAACTTGGTTTCAAACTTGGAGAATAACTTTGGTTTTATCCTTACTAAATCTCTTCCCTTTAAAATTTCTCAATGTTTGACTAGTTATAGTCTTTTGAATTCTGATACTGTAATCTTTTCCTGATTTCATTAGCTAATGGCATAAGGCATGGCAAGGTATGACATTTTATCTTACTCTGGATTTCAAAGACATTGGAGAAGATGGAAGACAGAGATTAGAATTTGCATTTTAGCACCCCAGTCCCAAAAGACAAACAGAAGACAAAAACAGAGCTAATATCGCTTCATTTAGTGACCTTTTAATAAAAGATAAAATCGGGCTGAGCCCTGGTGGCGTAGTGGTTGTGCACGGGACTGCGGCCCACTGGGATGGAGGTTCGATTCCGGCTCCCAGGAGCAAAGGCTGGGCCTCCTACTCCCACCACCAGGGCAGTGATGCCTAAAAAAATAAATAAATAAATAAATAAAAGATAAAATCAAATGTTCATCAGTAACTCATTAGACATTTCTCCGCCGCACCCCAACCAAACCCTCTTGTTACTAGATCATATCATTCCATACCTCAATCATATCAGGCATTATACAATTGCTATGACAGTCAGTTTCAAAACTTTATATTTCTTCTTGAACTTCTTGATGTCATTGCTTCTTTCCCCCACCTCCCTCCATCGCACCCCCCACCCTCCCCACCCCACCCAGCCAGGAACCCTTATTCTACTTACTCCCTCTGTAGGATCATCAATCTTGCGTTTCATATATTGAAAAATAGAAAAGAAAAACATAGAGCAAAAATTTAAGAGGCTGTCACCAATTACAAAATACAGTAAAGCTAAACTCCAATATGAAGAAAAAGTAAATACATAAAATGTTGAAAAACAGATCAGATCCAACAAGGGATCAACTTACAAGGTTACCGTTCAAGCTGGGTTTGTCAGTTTAATCTACAGTCATCTCTCCAATGGACACAGTAACCAGTTTAATATTGACTTCCAACTGTTCCAGACTAGAACACTTTTTTTTAAGTCTTTGGCTCTTATCAAATGATATAGTAGGTAGCTTCATAAAAGCATGTTATTTTTCTTTCTTCTAATAACCTTATATCGTATTTTAACTGAAAGGCTGCATAGGACATTAGGCCCCCATTGAACAGTTCTTATACAATTTGTTCTGTGATATTGGCTACATTCTTCTCCATATGTCACTATGTTCATTATTTTCATGTAGTTCTTCTGCTCCCACAGCTGGTTTCCTTTTTCCCTCACTTTCTCATGTGTCCTTTAATGTTATTGCTGACCTTTTAGTTTCATATAGATATTTTTTAAAGAAGAACAATACTAACGAGTTATATTCTACATTTTGTGAGTTAATCTATTGTTAAACTAAAATATGACAGGATAGTTTGAATACTGGGTTCAATGAATATCCCATGGCAGATAAGGCTTTAAGAAAAAGAACAGTCTTATGAGAAATAATTTTACTCAAAAATGACTTCAGGACATTATTCCAAAATAAGTTGAAAAGGTTTTATTATTAGTTAATAAGGTTTTAGTTTGTATATGCAAACTTTATTCCAAACAAGGTATGTTTAAACATTATTTGATTACTAGATGACTGTAGACAAATTCTTCAAGTAAAGCAGTTGTCTTTGTCTTGCTAGGCAGAAAAACAAAACCACTAAGTATTAATAAACTATGAAGCAAATTTTCTAAGGCTTTACATCTCTATTGAAGCATATGTTCTCAATTTTCTCCTATGAAGAATTTGGTGGGTTTTTGAAGTTGGTGGGTGAATAATTGAAAATCTTGTGTCTAAACGTCCAAGGCGAGACCCGCAGGGTGAGAACCGCCACTCTAGACCCAACCTGAATTTTTTCTAGGTGCAAGGATCTCTGGCTTGTTCCATGGCAATAACTTCTTCCCTGGATTTTTCAATCTTGATGGTAGTCCTTTTTCCTTACACATTGCTGTTATGATTGCTTTATCCTTACCACTTCAATTCATTTGTGTTCTTTCTTGCTACTGTTGAGTTTACCAGTGTGTGAAAGATAGAAGGAGTGGAAGCATGGAGATAATAACAGAAGCAAGGGTTTGCAGGGGGTGGGGAGGGAAGGGCATCAGGAGTAGACTATGGAAGGGGAGTGAGTACTGGAACTGAGTGTGATTATATAACTCATTTTAAAGGGGATTTAATCAGGGAGGGGATGGGGGGGTATTCTGAAATGGATTGTGGTAATGATTGCACAGTTCCTCATGATATGATTGAACTATTGAGATGCATAATATGTGGATTAAATGCTATTTGAAGTAAGGCAAGGCCAGGTGAGTTCTAATCTTGGTCGTGCACAAAACAAACAAAAAAAATGGCCTAAGTTGCCTCAAATGATAATAGCAAGAGTACCATCATAGGTTGCTATAGGTATTAGATACGGTATGTAGTTTATGAGATGCAACTCGGTAAAGACTGACAGTCCCTGCAAGTCTACAAGAGACTGCTGTGTGTCAAAAGTGAATAACTTGGATTGTGTTGAGTTTGAGATTTGGTCCTGTACATTCTTGGCATATAGTAAATATAAATATATTTAGTAAATTGTAGCTATTTTCATATTTGAGTTAGTCCTCCAATATGCTTACATGGAAGTTGAACTTGTAAAAAACGGTACCTTATCAGGTTGATTACCCTTTTCACCCAAGCCTTGGGAGACATCAGTCTTTACTTGACACACTTCAGGCTATTGTCATGTGGTTTAAACAGTACGGGGTCCATTGGCAAATACATCATTTTGTATTGCATCAGTAGAGCTGCAGAGACATTGAATATCGATCCATTCTCTCACCCAAATGGAGTTATTGTTATATTAGGGCATATTAAAACCTAAGTGCATGAATACGTATGGGACAAAAGAATGTTCTGGCTGAAAATGAAGACAAAACACTCTGCCAGCACAAGAGAAAAGAGATAGTAAAGACTGAAAGTTTATTGTGTTTTTCTGCTCATTAACTACCCTGCTGGTGGAAGATATGCAAATTTGATTTTTTTTTCATGCTTCTTGCTCTCAAATCTGTACCACAAATCTTTAAATAAAATGGATAGATCATTCCTACATACCATATAAAAGCCGTTTTCCTGAACAATAAAGGTGGTGCTGGAGAAATGTCTGTGAAAAGGAGAATGAAAAGATATTGAATACATCCTGCATTTTACAATCTTGTTTTTTGTTTTGTTTCTTTACATTTTTAAGAGGCAGCCAATTCATTTTCAAAAGAAAAATTTAAGAAAATATGATCTGTCAACCATGTACATTAACTAGCCCTCGACTTCATATAAATAAAATGTGATAGTTTAGGGGGCTAAACCAATAAATTAATAGTAATCATTAGAAGTTAAATATTTTCTTGATTAAGTTATATAAGACTGAAACATAATTCCCCCCCCCCCCAATTTTAAATCTGTTATACAACAACAAACTTTTTCTCATGGAGCCTCTTGCTGTTCATGTATTTCCAATGCAGACCACCCTGCCACATCAATGGCTGTGAGCTTACCAAAGTCAATTGCCAATCCTGGCTTCTCCACAGCCACCCACTGAGGAAGCATCATAGACTTTTCCATGCAGAGACTTGGAGAGAGACTTGAGAAGTGAGATCAAATGACAATAGATGAACACTCTTAGCGACATACAGATGCTAAAGAGAAACTTGTAGGTTATATCTTCTCACTTTCCGTAGGTGCTGAACTTACCTTGGGGCAAATCTTTCACAGATGGGCAAGTGTGAAGTGTCCGATTTCTACCTGTAGGAATGACCTGGAGGACCTGGAGGAATTATTAATCTGTACTTCCCAAAAGATTTTTTTTTTTTTGGATTAGAGCCTTAGGAAAATTCACTTATACCTCTTCTAAGGCATTCTCATTAAGTGCCTCTGGCAACTCCTAAAACAAAATTCCTGAGAATAAACAAGTATAGAGATAGATGAATGGATGAATGAGTGAGTGAATATTAAAACACTGCCCTCAAAATGAGTCTACCTCAGGTTTCGGAGGCTGACCATCTGTGGGAGCAGATAGCCTTCACTTTTTTCTACAAAGCAGCTGGTAAATTCGGATTGGCAACCAACATCTCGTTTCCCTAACAGTAAAATCCCTTCAATACTTACTACCTGTGTTTTAATACACCCGTGCTTTAGAAAGCTGGGTTATAAAATAAAGATGATTAAGCACCTCTCTCATTTGACTACTGTGAGATAAAATGCGTTCAAAGGTATGAATGTGTAGAAGACTTATCCTGGGTATTAGTTGGCATTCAATGTAGATTAACTATCTAAAACAGGCAGGCATTGTGTCAGCACTGAGAATGGAGGGATGTACAAGACAATGCTCTTGCCATCTTATCTTCCCTTTGGAGAGAAGGATACACAGTTGACTCCCAGGGAGCAGCTGAATGCCAAAAAAAAAAAAAAAAGTTCTTTTGTTAGACCACTCTTTTTCTCATATGCAGATTAGAGGATGCAGTTTTTTAAGAGCTTTTCCTATCTGCATTTGCTGATTGTTTCAGATTGGAGGCTTCTACAGACCTCTATCAAGAAGGATTAAAGGCAACAGGAAGACTCAGAGAATCTGCCCTTCAAGATCCCAAATCGCCAATCTGCTGGGTTCCTTCTTTGCACCTATTAGATGTCTGTGTTTCTTGGCCATGTGAGTCCAGGCTTTTTCAGTTGTCCGAGGAATTCCCTGAGAGGAATGAGGCTGCCCTCTCTTGGTGAAGACTGGAAGTCTCTGCTCCTCTTACTGCGACATTTAAAATCTCTGAATGCACTCGTTTTGAATATCACATAAGAAAGTAATTCTTTCTCTCCAGAAAATGAAAATCAACACATTCCAATCAGCCAGTCTCTAACAAGCACATCCAGCCTCGGGCTTTCATCTAAATGCAACAATGTAACTCCCATTTAAATAAAACTTGAAAAGGTTCTTGATAAGAGAATACAAACGAATCAATACCCAATAGATTTTAATTTATATTGCTCCCATTACTCCACCTTCTTTGACCCTTCTAAAATTAAGTTCAGGTGTTCCCCTACCTTCAGTTTAGAGTACTCTTTGAGTGCACATCCTAGTTTTTAGCCTTTAATTCGACAGTGCATTCTGAGCCCCTTTGGCCTAGTGGCTGTAGCTGCCACTGGCCGATGTATCTCTATGTAAGCAGAGCACTTCCTTGGCATTGGCCAAGGCAGCAAGGGTACCTCGCTCATCTGCAGAGCCAAAGTTTTCTGTTCAGTGGTTTACCAAATTTGTGTCTTTACAAACTAAGACAACATGAAGACTTGGGTGTTGTATTATTCTTCAAAGCCTCTGATTTCCTTATTGTTCTGGCTGAAATATGACTTCTTCGGCCTTTCTGGGTTCCTGGCTGTTGTTTGAACACAGTCCATCCACAGAGGCTGTAAAAGAAGATGACTTTTTCACGTACGTGGTGGCAGTTAGATAGAAGCGTGAGATCAGACATGCTTGTGAAAGACTGACTAATTGGAATGTGTAGATTTAAATTTCCTGGAGATATCCTAATTATTTTTTTTATGTGAGTTTCAAAAATAGTACATTCAAAGAGGTGAAAAGCTTGTAAGTATAGAATACGATAAGCAGAGACTTTGGAAGAGAAACCTTTCTTGTTTCTCCTGACCTACATAGGTAATTATATTCTTATTTTTGGTTTACTTGCTTTTGAATAAGCCCTTTGCCGCTGGTCCCATGAAGTGGTAGGCTACCAAGTGAGCCAAATGTTAACCTTTGTTAGGTATAGATATGAAATAACTTTATTGCGTACAATTGACTGGTGAAGAACTCACTTTTTAGAAATGTGTCCAAACTGATCAAGAGTGACATTTTGCATTTTCTCTGACAAGGAGAGCACAATATATTAAAAATAAAATAAAATTTAAAAATCTGGGTAATATTGCTATCACATCAACCAGTCAAGTTTAATATTCTTGGTCTTCAAATTGCCCTTGGAATCCTAAATATGAAGGGAGCCATGATCCTCATCTTTCTTTTGGCGGTTTCTTCCCTAGCTTCCTTACTTAAAACAGCTCCTACTTGCTTTTTAATGTGACGTAAATTTGCCCTCACTCTGAGAAGATTGACCCAAACACGACTAAGAACAAATTCTTCACCAAATCACCTTCATAACTTAAAGTGCAGCTTCTCAATCAGTCAAGAGTTGCATAGCATTAGCCTGTACTAATGAATCCAACTCACTGCCAGTAGCTTGATTCTGACTCAAAGAAATCCAAGAACAGTTTCTAAGAATAGATTTCCATGGGAGCAAACGGACTCATCATTCACCCAGAAAGTAGCTTGAGGGTTTGAACAGTGGAGTTTGCATTTACCACCCTATCCTCTAACTTCCAGTATCACCAGGACTGCCTTGCTTGCACTAAAAGAAGGCTCAAAGAGAAAGCATGTCCCACCCAATTTGCCCAGAAATTTTACAGTGCCTTCTTATGACTGGTCCCAATTGTAACAGAAGAAATGCCGGTGTTGTTTTTAGCTTATTTCAATTTTGTATTTTTTTCCCTTTAAGTGATAGTGTCCTTCAAGTAAGTAGGACGTCAAAATAAATAATAGTGTATAATTCTAGCCTAGGGTCCCAGTAGTACTGAAGAATGTATCCAATTCACAATTCTCAATAGGTTCTGCATATTAAGCCCATCTATGGAGCTTGGGGAAAGAAGGAAAAAAATAAAAATGAGCACTGATGCCTAGGACCAGCTCCCTAAGCTGCGGCCAGCACTAAGAGTCAGGGGCCTGTGCCCACTGACTCTGTGTGACAGCAAGGTCACAGGTTCACACTGGCCTTCAGAACAGGACATTTATTTATAAGGAGATCAATCAATGTGTTTAATTAGTCCATATGCAAGTCAAAAGTATTAAAAATATAATCCCAACACTGAAACTGAAACATATAGATAAATCTTAAAGGCAACCTAACTGGCCCACATAGGTGTTACATGCTGAAATGAAGAAAAAAAGAGATAAAAATGAAAAGAATACTAAGTAAAAGTATAGTTCATGTTTAGCATAAGGAAGTGACAGTTTGGAAAACTCCTTTATGGCTATATTCAAAGTTGACATAGCTCACCACTTCTCCTGCATCTGAAATTAATGTGTATATGTAAAACTTCTCAAGGGGTCTGTGTCTAGCATACAAGAGATAGTTGTAGTACCTGTGCTTTTGTGGTAGAAAACAATCTACCCCACAGTGACAAAATACCTTAATTTCCCAAAGGGGGCAATTTCATGAGGGGAAAAAATGGTCACTAATGGAACTAGGTACTGTTGACCAGCATTCTTTCTTTTTTTAATATAGATTTTATTGGGGGCTCTTACAACATTTAATACATCATTTGTACCAAGTGTATTTGTACACATGTTTCCAGATTCTTCGACACTATCTACTTGAAACCTTCCAGCATAAGCTCCTCATCCCCTCTTTCCTCTAGTTCTTTATTTTTTTTAATTCCAACGCCCCATATTGTCCATACCCCAGAGAGGAGGTCACATGTAGATCCGAGAAATTTGTTCCTCCTTTCTACTCCACCATCCCTCCACCCTCCCAGTGTCACCACTCCTCACTAGACTAGCATTCTTGATGTGCAATTTTTCTGTGTCTGCATTTTAGAGAGATGTTATGGTTGTGTCCCATTCAAAAACTGTGCTGCCAACATGAACTTCCATGCTCGTAGTTCAAACTTCATTGCTGAATGTGTGATCTCGGTTCTGAGAACAAGAGTATAGGGTGTGTACTGAGTCTATGTCTTCTGATATAAAAGAGATTAACAAAGCAAAGCCAGGAATCAGAGATGAGAGGCAATTGATGCCTGACCTGATGCAGAACCAGAAAGCAGAAGCTAGAGAGCTTTTTTAAAAAAAAAAACCCATCCTACTTCCCAATCCCACTGAGAGAGCAAGCCCTCCCCAACGCTGGCATCCTACCTTTGGCTGTCTAGCCTCTGAGGAGAAGATGACACTTTCTATTTCCAGGTAGAATGATAGTCTTGGAAATCCACAAGGGAAGCGCTGGTTGTTCCTCTAGGGAGGCTGTGAGTCCAAAGTGTCTGGGTGACAGTGAGAGAGAGGATCTTCAGCTGTGAGAAAATGATGCATGTTTTCCAAAGGCACCCACTTGTGGCACAATTTAAGTTAACTCATCAAACCAAACTTACTGCCATTGGATCAAGAGCATTGCTACTGCATTATTTTCTTTTTCCATTCACCGAGCTTACATATATTTTGCATTCCACCAAATCTATTTCTCAATGGGAAAAGAAGATTCCCTTTGAATTCTATTTGATTTAAAAATCCCTTACCATAAATCATCACAATGATATCTGTCTACAAACCAACGACTGAAGTTAAAATGATTTTCCATCACACCAGTGTTACTATCAACTTACTAGGTAAATTCTGCATGCATCGTAACCCGAATAATGCTTCCCCATTGTGTGAAACTAAAACTAAAATTAAATAGGTACGAAATCTCACTGAGTAGACTGAAAAATTAGGCATTTAATATAACCTGGAGAATCAGGGCATGTTCTGAGATTGCAACATGTTGTGGGTCATTTTTTTGTTTTAAAAATACATGTTTTAGAGTTGCAACCAGGTATAGAGCTGTGTGTTAATGCTAAATAGAGATTTAAATGATCAAATTCATCTTTCAGATAATAATAGATTTGTTTTTATCCACATTCATCAATGTAAATTTCATGTGCTTAAAAAATCACATTGCTCTCCTTTCTATGCCATGAGACTGAAAATTGTGCATTAATGTAGACACTGAATCAGTTTCTGTCATCTCAAAAGATGTCATTAAACTCTAGAACAAGACTGCTCAGTAGATTACTTTCCAAAGTCCGTGAAGTTTCATCTGTGCCATCCAGTATGGTCATTGCCAGTCACATGTGAGAAGAGTCATTTGTGAAATTGAAATGTACCTCATGTGGCTGTTGGAAGAAAGGGTTGAGGTTTTGGAAACCCACTGGGATGGTTCCACCCTGCACTCTAGGTTTGTTAGGACTCAGAGTACACTTCTTGTCATGAGTTTGGGGTTGGGAGAATATAGCTGTGGGACTCGAGTTTTAATTTAAATTTTAAAGTCCTCATCTGTCTACTGGACATGGCATTGGATAGTGCCATTTCTTTCACACACACACACACACACACACACACACACACTTCAAAATAAAGGCAGATTCTATTAAATTCCATTTTACTGCTAACTTTTCCTCAGGTCATATAGAACATTGAGATGATTGGCTACATTTTAGCAAGAATTGAAGAGCCTGACTAGATAGCTTTCAGTGGGTGTCTATAGTACCTCATAGTAAGCCAGAATCAGCTGCTCAGTGAACTGAGCTAGGCATCAGCTGGAAATGATAGGTTGTAACCTCACTTCTAAGTCTGACATTCTTGCTGCTGCAGAGAGCACCTGCAAATCGCACAGTGGAAGTTTTTGCTTGAAATTTCCTTCCATACTCTGCTGAATACCCGAGTTGCTTTCCCTTTCATCCATGCCCTTTTGTTTCTGCCACTCCTGTGAAGAGCCTCGATCTTCCTGTCTCTATGCCTTCTTTTGACCGTTCCCATTACTCAGTGCATTTTCCTTGTCGCTCTGAGATGGAGCGGGCAGCAGGTTGCAGAAAAGTGTGGTGGTCTTAACAAGGAGGCGAATAATCCTTTGGTGATATATTTTTTTAAATTTTAATTCATGATATGTTTTCAAGCTTCCCTGTCAATGCGCATATCCTCTAAGAAGCTAATTGCTGAGACATTCTTTGTTTTCTTATTCCACGACTTCAGGCAGTTTACTCTCCAGCGTTAGACTTGAGCAGGAATCCAGCTTTGACCTTGTACAGACTGCACAGAGGCACCCTGATGGAGAGTCATCCCATCTGGAAATAATGCACTTCCAGCCAATAGAGGGTTTATTGTTGTTACTTGTTTCTGCCTCTGGGAATTCAAACTCCCACAGTCCCTTCTGAAGATCCATGTTCTCACTTCTCTTGGCCTTCACTCATTTAATCATTGATGCCTTTTGTTTTTGACAATGAATTTATAAAAGTTCTTTGTAGTCCAAAGGACCATTACTCTTACCCCTCCTTTGAGAAATACAACTTATCAAGTGTGTGTGATGTAACGAACCATTTACTTCATGACCTCACTAGGTGATATCCTATTATTATTATTATTCCCTGCTAGAATTAACCATTGGGCACGTGACTGGAAAGTCAACAACTCAAACCCACCACACCCTATCCTGGAGAAATCCAAGGCCTTCCGTTTTCTTACCCTGGGAAACCTGCTGGGGAGCTTCCTCTCTCAAGGTCACTGTGATGGAGAATCCACGTTGACAGCAGTGGGTGGCTATCCTGAGGCAGTTGATTCATATTTTTCTGTATTAAATACATTTTTAACAAGGATATCTAAGTGTTGTTTTAAAGTCAGACTTTATGGAGAATCACAAATATGGTCACCATTTTCTCTCCTCTTTGACTTGGATCACATGCACAAAGAGGATTTCTTTGGGCCTATCACCGAGAGCAATGATTGCATCTCTTAATACAAATAGATGGTCGTCTTTCAGCACCTTTGGAGGTCTTTCCTTCCAATGTATGACTCCACAGAAATTGAGAAATCAAACAGAATTTTTATTCAGGACCCTCAGAAGATGCCACTGTTCAAGCTGAGGAGGAGAACGAGACCAGATATTTCTGGGTAACTTATGTAATAGGTTGTCTTTATGCACCTCGATGAATACATTATTCCCCACTGTAGCATTTTCAGCAGATCCCTCTTCCTTCCCTTAATAATCTGAAATGCCAAACTAATTAAAATTAAATGTGGTGAGAACTTTTTCTTCTGGTAGAAAACATTTAGTTGTAGTGGTGGGAAAACTGACTAGAAGTGTTTGGGGGGGCGGGGGTGGGGGGGAGACTAACAATATATTTAAGGACCCTAAAGAGGGAGTATGTCTGGTAATGTGCGCCTAATTAACCACCTTGGCCAAGTTGCTGTACTCCCTTCAGGGACCCAGGCCAATTGCTAGAGAACACCAGAGCGTAGAATCCTGGGTCTTAAAAGTCCACATTAGACTCCAAAACAACACCTTAAGATCATTTGGAAGAGAGAACCAAGAAGATGAAAGACTTTAAAATGTCCCAAGACTTCTTAATGAAATGTCAAGGTTATTTATGACAGTTTGATAGCACTTGAACTGTCTGGCTGAAATTCGGCCTGACTAAATTGTTTAGATGCATCCTTTGTAAACCAAAACAGCAAAACTCAAAACTAAATATAATCAAATAACTGTTTATGCTAACATTTCAGTCTGTTTTATGAACTGAAAATATTGTGAGGAAAAGTGAGCCTGATGTCAGAAGCTCAGCTCCAGTAATCAGGAGTGATGGGTCCCAAAGCAAGGTTAAGGTGCTTTGGTGACCTGTGTGGTGGTAAGGTCAGCAGTTGGAAGCCACCGAGCACTCCAGGAAAGAAGGATGGGCTTCCTACCCCCTTAAGAGTTTCCATCTTGGAAACCCGCAGGGCCAGTTCTCCCCTGTCTTACAGGTCACTATGGGTTGTCATTGGCTGGATGGCAGTGAGTTTGGGTTTGGGTTTTTTGGAACAAAGACTACATCCTCTATGTATGTATTTCCCAAAGCCTGTGATACTGCTTCCTAGGGGAGGTTGTTAGAGTGATCCGGGGTGGGGCAAAAACAGAAACCTAGGCTTTATTCTGCATTGTAGACTATAGTACAAAAGTCTTTAAATTGCCAGTGGGGTTCTGAGTAATTTTTTCCTTCTGAAAGAGGAATAATAGGCCAAATAAGTTTGGGCTTTAAATTGTCAGTGCACTATATCCACTACTCCCGTCATTAACTCTATGATCATTGATGGGTTTGGCAAAGGTGCAGTTAAAACAAAGGAAGCTCGGAGTTTACTTCTCTGTTGGCTTTGGAGTTCCTTAACTACAAGGCCACAAAGACTCCTTTCAATTAGATTTGAAGTAGCTGCAGAGTTTGGAGCGCAGTAGCCCAACAAAGCAGTGGTAGAATTTCTTCCTCCATTTCTGATGATGTCGGAGGAACTGGGTTTCCTGACTGAGTTTCCCATCCAGTCTCACTCTGACTGCTTTCATGGGCATGATTACCCTGAGCAGAAATGGAAGGGGTGTTTTTGAGGGAGAACATCTGTTAACCAGGGCAGTAGATCGACTGAAAACAAGCCATGTGACCTTAAGTCAAAAAGTTCACGGTTTTCCTCAGATGTCACCACAGTGCTTTGTTTTGTGTGTTCCTATAAGTGTCAGTCCAGGTAAACTATAGAAACAAATCCAGAGAGACTAATATGTGTATGAGAAAAAGCTTTATAAACAAGACCAATTGAATACTGACAAAATATCCCAGCCCAGTCCAGATCAAGACTATATGTCTAATACAAGTCCATAAATTCCTATTTAGGCTCATACAGCCATGCAACAAGGCTGGATGTAGGAAGATCACAAGTCAGTGCATGGGAAGTCTTGTGGATTCCTAGGTGGTAGAAGCGTCTCAGTGCTGGCAAGGGTCTCCATGTGGCTCCTCCAACTCCTAGGGCTCTGGATGTATCAGCATAACTCCATCAGCCTCATTGTCAGTGTGTTTCACAGGAAGTGAGCCAGTGTTCCACCTCCAGAGAGTTATTTATCTCCTTAGCACCTCCAAATGAGGTCATCAAGCTGTGACCTGCTTGACAGGCTGAACTCCAAATTGACAACAGGTTATGTAACTACCACACTGTATGTGACAAAAATGAATTCAAACAGATATTCTGCGTTCTGGCTCCTCAGAAATCTAAAAAGGAAAGCATGCTTAAAAGGCTTGAAGAAGCCAAAATACAAGTAAACAAAAATTTAATAGTATATCCATCAACTATAAGTTTGGGGCATAAAGAATCATAATAGACACTCGCATGGGCTAGAGTAGAGTGAAGCAGACAAAGGGGTGACAAGGCTGGGAGGTTGCCGTTGGAAAGGAGGGAGAACAGTTGAGTGAACTCCTTGTGAGTTCGGTCTCTACACTGGCACGGCTCACTGGTCTTGACTGTGATGTGTTCCTGTTCCTATTCAAGAACGAGGAAACAAGTAACACATTTCTCTAGCAATGCCACTTTCCAACATTTCATCTTCTCCTTGTTCTTTCTCCATCTTTAGCCCATGTGTCCAGACAGGTTCAAGTCCAGGTAAAATTCCCCTCTTTTTGGATAGAGGCCGACAAGCTAAAAATGCTCTATGTGTTTCCCTTTGCTGCATTTTAAAGATATCTAAAAATTGCAGAGGTTCAACAAATTCAAAACCAAACATTTATTATATCACAACTTGTGTACTTGACAAGCTCAGGGTGATTTAGTTCTGGCTCTGGGTGACTTCCTGGGTTCGGATTCCATGGGGAGCCATCTCAAAGCTCGACAAGAAAAGCATTCATTTCCAAGTTGATTCCCTTGGGCTGGCCTGCCTGGATCTGCCTTTAATTCTCCTGGGTCTCTACACAGGGTCACCTTATAACAGGACAGCTGCTGCTTCTTCCAGACTGAGCAACTCAAAGGTAACTGGGAGGAAGCATGGGAAAAGGAAGGCACCGTCTTTCCCACAACCTACTCTTGGAAAGGACACGCCATTGCTTCTGGTCCAGCACACTCTCAAGGGATGATAATTATGTAGGGGGGAGCAGGCCATGAGCTGGAACCCAGAGACTACCTCCACCCCCTACCCTCCAACACACACACACACACATTCACACACCTACTTACAAGAAGGTGTGTGGATCATGATGATGGCACATTCATATGGTGATCCCAATTGCTGTCCACTAAACTGTAGAAAATTCTAATGCTCTCTTTCCACGATTAACTCCACGGGGCAGTACATGAAAGGGTCTATGGCAGTGGTTCTCAACCTTCCCATGTCACTATAAAATTATTTTTGTTGCTACTTTATCCCTGTAATTTTGCTACTGTCATGGATCAGGTGAATCCTATGAAAGGGTCCTTTGACCCCCACAGGGCTCGCAAGTCACAGCATGAGTTTGCAGTAACATCATCTTGTACCCATGGTGAGGGGAAATTTTCTAGTCATTAGGAGGAAGGGAGGAAGAAACAATTTCAGGTATAGTTCAGTCTGTGGAGTTTAGAAACAACTAGTTTCTTTAAAATACACTTGAGAATCTACTAGAAAGTAGGAATTACCATTCATCAAAAAAAAAAAAATACACAGATGAAGAGAGAACCAAAACTCTGGAGACATGAGAATGCAGATTACCACCATTTTTGAAGAATAAACTAGAGGTGGAATTTGAAGGCAAAGAGGCCATCAAATTCAAGGGACGAAGAAGGCCTGTTATATTTAGGGTGGCTAATGAGTATTGGGGACAGTGAGTTCAGTGCTTGAATTCAGGTCTGATACCTTTCCACGCAAAAGCACATGTCTGCGTAAGGTATGGATTTGGAAGTTAATCCCACTGAAGTGATGATTTTCTCTATAGATGGAGGACACCTTCTAATTGGAGTGGAATTTCCTGATTTTTTTTTCCAAGATAGAATTATTTTGAAAAACTATCCAAAATATAACTTCTGACTTGTTTCATGTGTGACAGCCAATTAAGATCAAGTGGATGATTCCGCTCATGGAGACTCAGTGTGTGTCCGATGAGGACTGCACTCTCCAGAGGCTTCAAGAGCTGACCCTCAGAAGCACCTAGGCAGACATTGAGTTCAGTGCCCCTCAGGGTAGATTCAAACCTCCCATTTTCTCAGTCACCACTTTTGAGCAACAGAAGTTAGATATAAACCTTGCCTAACGATTCAGAATTATGTACATGTTTAGCACAAAGACAGACTTAGGAACAGAAAACATTCATAATCCAGGAACAGACTATGGTTCAGTGAATAAAAGGGGCGCAAAAAATATATAATACTATGTTGATTATTAAAATTAGACAGTAACCCTTGTTAACACAAAACAATATTGATCTGTAACAATAGTTGTTTTTTTTTCTTCTTTTAACTTTATAACAAGAATGGCTTCTGTATATCCGTGGTGATTGCTTCATTATTTGTAAATACTTGGGACCCATGGTGGTATTGTTAGGTCAGTTTTGCTAACAACCGAATCCATGGTTCAAAGCCACTGCCCATCCTCAGAAGAGGAACGTGGCTGTCTGCTCAGGAAAAGATGTGCAGCTTGGAAATGCTGTAGAGGGCCGCTACGAGTCCAATTCACTTAAGCAACCTGTTTGCAGTGTTCAGACCCATAAACTTTCTGGTTACAGCAAATATTATGCAGGATACTGCTGGAGAAAAGCCCCCTGTGGTGAAAGGCATTCCACAATATTCACATCAATGGTAAATGGAGCAGAGTCCCACAACATTTAATTCTGTCATGCATAAGGTCACCATGTGTCAGAGCCACATCTAGGACAGCGTGCCTCCACCACACATAACCTGGTAGCTGTGTATTCCTGACCCTGTCCTGAAGTAAGGAAAGAAGTATTGTTTCCTCAAGGAGAGTTTGAATCTCGTATACCAAGAATAAAAAAAAATTCTTTTGAAGACTATTTAAGAAGGTGAGAGAGACACACAGAGAGAAAAGCTTCAAGTTATGTCAAGGAAGCATATTATCGAAACTCCCAAACACTGGCTGGGTCTGACAATTGACATAAAAAGCAAACAAGTGCACCTAAAGAGTCCTGGTGGCGCTGTAAGAGAAGCACTGAATTGCTTCACCACAAGATCACAGCCCACTAGGTGGGTCCATAATGTCCTCTGCCAGCATTGGAGATCCAAACTAGGGCCACTATCTGTTGGAGTCAACTTGAGGCATTGGATTTATTCCCAAATGAAGCAGCACTATTGGGTTACACAATTGACTGCTAATGGGAAGGTCGGAGGTTTGACTCCACCATTCACTCTATAGGAGAAAGATGAGGCTGCTTGAGTTTGTAAAGATTTGCAGGGTCTTAACCTCTGGAAAGTACTTCTCCTCTGTCCTCTGTGTCAGATGAGTCAGCATAGACTGAATGGCTTTGAGTTTAGTTTTTGGTTTTGATATCCATGAAGAAAAACAGCTCTGTCCTCTAAAGCCTAAAATTCATATATCCTTTTTTATGCTTTCAGGAGAAAAATGAACCTATTTTCATAATATGCTTAGTCATCATGGTCAAGTTTATGTGGCATTTAAGTGAGAAATAAATGGATGTACGTTTGACCTTATTCTATAACTCTGGAAAGTGACAGTAGATGCAATGATCAATCAAGTGGCTCTTCGAATATTTGACCACCAGAAAATCATAAGAAACATATCTTCCCTTGTAAAATCAATATAATAATTTAATATTTATTTTATGACATCCTTTTTTTTTGCTGGTTCCAGTTTTTGTGGTGTCATTCTATTGAGTCAAGATGGACAGTTGAGTAATGTACTGCTGGTTTTGAAATGATTTCCTGTTGAGGGAAAATTATATAGCACATTGGAGACAAAGCACTGGCACAGATTGTGATGATGTCCTTGGTACACCTTTTAATGGATGAGCTCAATGCAAAAGGCAACTTTCTTATTGTCCACAAGGCTAACCTCATTTAAGGATGTCAAAAGCTTTTGGAAAGCTATATGCGGCATTTTCCCCAGAAACTAGAACAGGGAAGAGAAAGAAGAGTGATAAGTGGGAAATCCCTTGAACTACAGAAATCTTAACCGAACCCACAGCCTGGGAATCAAATGAGGACACCACATCGATTGATTAGCTTCACATCTACAGGCCGCCAGTCGTGGCTGCAAAGATTATCCTGCCATTTATAAATGTCTGTCATTGACCCTCAAGTATCATGTTCCTCTAATATTAAAGGCAAAAATAAATAAAGCAAACACTTTTCACCAGGTAAAAAGGGTGAGAGAAGCAGGGAACTTATATAGCTAAAGAATCTTCTTTTGCTCCTTATGTATATATATCTTATTTATATATATATCCTATTTATGTATATATCTTATTTATATATATCTTATTTAGTCATTCATTCATTAAATACATTTTACTGAGTGCCTATGCATCCAAAGTATTATGTTAGAGGGTGTGCTATGAATGAAGAAGGATCTCTGCTCCCATGAACTTAATGCTTGATGGAGGAGAAAAAAGCCCATCAACTAAACAAAGACAACATAACAGCAGGCACTGTGATAAAGACTACGAAAGAAACAAGGATGGGTGACAAAGAGTGATGGAAGGAACTGGAATCCAGATACCTTGGCCAGCCTTATCCAGGAAGCAGCATTCAAGCTGGAATGAATAGTAGAAGATGCAGATGAGATATCCGAATATTTAAAGAAGTGGAACATGTACAAATGGTTGACTTTAACGAAAGAGCCCTAGGAAATGATGGTGATCTAGAAAGTGGGCACAGCGTGTCATGAGTCATCTAAATGTGTGCCATGTGCACCGACTTCTCTGATTTGGATTGCAAGTGAGTTATGGTGAGAGAGGGCATGTAAGAGGACAGGGATTTGGTGTCAGACTGGTGGCATCAATGGAGAGAAGGGGCACTTTTGTGAGGTTCAATGGAAGCATGATTGATTGGAGAACACGAGGTGGAAAAATGGTTGCGCGAGTACCTAGCGAATCAGATACCATCTCCTTATTATTATTATTGCTGTGGACACCAGATAAATTTAGACTCCTTGTGATCATGTGGGACACAAGCCACTGTGGGGGAGAAAGATGTGGTCATCTGGCTTTCTAAAGAGTCACAGCTAGGAAACCTCTATGGCCATTCGACTATGTTCTGTGGGGCCACTGTGAATTCAATGGGCTTGGCCATCATGAACGTCGGTGGTTAATCTTGAGGGAAGCAGACCGACTGCTGCCATGTGTCATTCTCCCAAGAGCAGTTAGTGGGTTTGAACTGCCGACTTTTCAGCTAGTTAACAAGTACTCAAAAACTGCATTGTCCAGACTTCGTAGGATATGCCTAGGGAAAATCCTATGCCCAGAGACTTTATATCACAGTCAAGGGACAGACTTCACTCTCTAAACCAAAGCTTCATCATACTACCGTATGTTTTACTACGCTATGGAAGCTGACATAAGCATAGGTCTCAATAAGATGCACACGACTATAGTTTTGAATTATTTATTAATCTGGTGCTAATTAATGCTAATACGTTAACTTAAATAAATGTAAATTAATTCAAAATATCTCACTCATAACATGTTCAAATATTTTGAAAGAAAAAGAATTTTCCACTGGGAGGGGGCAGGGTGGGGAACAACATGGTACTTTATCCTGTGAAGAGGTAACCATCGCAGGGATCTAGTGTGGCTCACTGCTCTTCCAGATTGTCTTTGCGCCCTTCCTTGTCACCACCTGACAGCTCCCAACCAGGAAACAGATGAAGAAGAAAGAAACGCCTTCCCAGCCAGGGGCCCTTCTGGCCTCTCCCCCACCTCCACCCCTCCCCCCAGCACCCCCTCAGCCCAGCTTTCTCCTCTACCCCTGTGAGGCTGCCAGGCTGTCTGCAGGAGAGTGTGAAGACAAAGCAGAGAGGAAAGCATGCAATTCCTGCTCAAAGCCCAAGTATCTTTGATCCAAGCTCAGTCAGTGGTCAGAGCAGCCCCCTTGTGAAGACACTGTCATATTATTTTTGAACACAACATGCAAACCAGGAAATGCGTTTTCAGGGCCAGTTTGAGGCACTGTAAAAGTTAGTGTTTAGTAATGAAATGCTCTATTCGTCCCCGCGTGTCACCGTGTGTGTTTCTTTCTTCTTCTTGTTTTCCAAAGCTAGAGCAGTACTACTTTGGAAATGAGATTTCCTCCGTCATGTAGTTGGCACGGTTCTTTCTATGAGAAGTCGGACTGCTTCCAGCAGGATCTTGGGAAGGGGTGGGCATGTTGTCTGTCTCCAGGGAACAGAAGTGAACTGAAGCTTTGCTGTCTGCCCACTCTACTTACCTGTGTGCTCAGGCAATTCCGCCCCCACCCCCAGAATGTCAACTTCAGGAAACTGGGAAAGAGCTGATTCCATTTTGCAGGTGAAAGTGCTAAGCGGTAGAATCCTCGAGGAAGGGAATGAACTTCAACACAGCAAACAACAGTAAGATAGATGTTAATTGTATACCAGATAATGTTGCCATGTTTTGTTTTGATTTTTAACACCAGAATTTTATGGGAGTTCATCATTAAATTCTCACAACTTCCAGTGAGCTAAATATCATTGTTTTTATAAATGGAAGGAAACCGTGGCGCAGGAGGGTTAAGCAACTCAGGCACTAGTGCACATAGTATAAGTAGCTTAACTGGGCACTAAAGAGAATCTATGTTCTTGTTCAATGCATTCCTCTCACAAATGCTTGAGGTCATCCAGTTGACCCCCATGGATGGTGATGCAGTCCTATGGAAGATGGGGCCTCCGTGCAGAATTGTGCCCTGTGTAGCTCTCAGTGGCAGAGTTTTCACAATGAAATGATCAGACCTGTCTTCTGAAGTGCTTTTTACGGGACATGGACTGACAATCTTTCAGTCAGCAGCTCAATGTGTTGACCATTATCACCCACCAGGGAGTCCCTGCATCTCCCTACCTGCCTTTGAATTGACTTTTAATTATCTATATAACCAAGATCAAGTGTGATAGCCCAGACTACCATTTCATTCTGTTATGTGAAAGGTGCTCTAAAAGCATGATGATCAACCGAGACACACATGGGACTTTTCAGGGAGACAGACCTTCATTTCTGACATGGAAAGATGAGAGCAGGACCATGCTGGGGGACAACTAAGGTTTTGACTCTCGTGGTAGCCTGTGACAATGAACAACAAGGTTCACCTTTGGAGGAAATGCAAGGAAGCTTTGTTTTCAATGGAGCCAATTTAAGCTCATATGGATTACATAATGGGTTTCATTTCAGATATCCAGCAGCAGATACAAGAGGGCACCAGGTTCTCCATTTTGAATTCGCCTGCTACATTCTCTGGTACCAAGTCCCTCACAGCCTTACATAGTTATAACTCTGTGCTATGCACTAGAGATATTCAAATACGAAGTCATGATAATTTAAGACAAATACTCTGATTAGATAGAAAAGGAATGACATTGAAATAATTTTAGAGCCTGGT
The DNA here is from genome assembly GCA_004026705.1 of Nesogale talazaci. NCBI lineage: Eukaryota > Metazoa > Chordata > Mammalia > Afrosoricida > Tenrecidae > Nesogale > Nesogale talazaci. The sequence goes on from PVJH01006969.1 coordinate 42,688, forward strand.
CAAATTCTGAGGAAATCAGGCTGTCCTCATCAAGTTCCTCTAAAGATTTACTTAGTCCAATGTATTCATTTTCAAGACAAACTGAATATTAGCTATCTTCTTTTGTTTGTTCTGGCAAGCATCTTATGATTCATACATCTCCAACAACTCATGTTGAAAATGTCATCATTCATAATTAAAATTTTAGACTGTGTATAAGATGATTTTGTTCCTGACTGATGGGACTAAAACTTATAATTCACTGTTATCAATATGGATAATCAATTAGCCATAACTGAATAAATTTAGATAACTTGATGTAGTACTGATATAATAAAGGAATTTATGTGAAGATTTTTATCTTGTGGAAAGCTCATTATAAGGAGTCCTGTTGCCACAGTCAGTTGAAAAGGAAGGTTCACAGTTTGCAGCCATCAACTGCTTTCTGGGAAAGAGATGGGGCCATCTTCCATGAAGATTACAATCTTGGAAACCCTATGGCATTGTCCTTCTCTGCTCCTACAGAGTTACTATGATTGGAACCAACTCAGCACAAACAATGGGTTTGATTTTTTTTTTTTTTTGGTAACCCACAATGGGGTAGACAAGGAGATGAGGAATAATCTTGGATGAATGGAAATGAGAAAGTAAAAAATGTAAAGTGATCTTGTAACAGAGGCAGGTGATAAACGTTTCATGTTTGGATGACCACCTGGTGACTTTATAAGCAAAGAAAGGTCGGAACGCATTGATTTCTTGAAAACAGCACATTTTCACAATCTCTTGCAATAAACAATATAAATTGACCCAAGCTAGAAACTTGATATCCAGTAAAAGAAAAAAAATAGATCCTCTTTTCTTTTTTATCTTCAATGGTCAATTACTTTGTCAAGCATTCATTTAAACTTATGGTACAATTCTTAAGTTCTCGCTTCCCATTTCCATGACTCTAGTCAGACCTTCATTATCTCTTTAAATCTTAGACATGACTTATTTTTCTTTTCATACTGCACAGAGCTATTAAAATAACCTAACTGAACCACCTCTGCATATGGTTCTTCCTTTCTTAAAAACGTTTTATGTTTTGCAGAGCCTCATTAAATACAAAATAAAGTCTAAGTTTGTTTTAGACTGACTTCGAAGGCCTTGCTTGTATGACCCGACTCTTCTGTTTCTTTGAACTCACCATCTGCCTTGCAATTCACCAGAGTTATAAATTGCTTGCTATTTTCTGCCTATACAGAAGCACATTGTTTCATGACTCCTTACTGTCCCTTGTGTACCCTATGCCCCAGAGCCCTTTTCTTTTGAATCTCATGGGATAACAACGTCTCATACCAGATTCAGATCAGTAATGTCTTGTGAACCTTTCTCCAGCCGACTGACTATTCTTCCCATAGTTTCTTGCCTTGACATGATGGCTGCACTTGTCTCCCGCCTCCAGTCAACAAAGATTTGTGCATGTCCAAGGCCATCTTCAATGGGCAGAATTGTGCTTGTAGCTGACAGTGCTCACTGCAACTTTGTTGATCAGAACGGAATCATTACATATATGAAAAAGATACCAGCAACTCATTTTAGAAAAAAACAAAGTAGGACACGCACATCCTTCTCATTCTGTAGTCAGCGTGTTTTTAGTGGATGCTCTATAAAATGCTAGATGCCTTGTATAAGGCCATCCAATGGAAAAGCAATAATGGCTAAGTTCAACCCTAGCTGTATCACATAGCATTTAGCTCTACATTTGAGGGTTTTGACCCTTGCAACAAGTTCCACCTATTAAATAGGCAACATCTCACCTAAGGTTCACTGGTGGCACAGGCTGGTGGTTGGCAAGGCTTGCGGACCCCACTGGCACCTCCATGGGTGAAGGTTGAGGTTCAATGCTCAGGAAAAGATATCAATGCAGTGCACAGAATCGCCTCATCAAATGTGCCATGCAACAGTCAGAGGAGAGCTTGTCATACTCCCACACCAAGCTGCCAAAGAGGCCATGGGAGAGTGAGTGTAAACGTGTGTGTGCACACATGATACATGCATACGCAATAGTCTTCTCCTGCTATTTAACACTATTTTCTTGCATTGGTCCAGAATAACACAACAGGGTGCCCAGGATCAAACTGCACTGGACATTGTTATTTTTTACAAATGCACAGTTGTGATGATGATAAATTTTACTCCCAGTGACTTTATTCCTCTAATATTAGATATTTACTATAATTCAAACCCATATCTCTATTAATTAAGGGTGTATGTGGGGTGCAAATCCACACATCCGTCTTGGGAAAAAGGCGCGTCTATAAAGAGGCATCATTTCTGAAACTCTATGTAAGATCACTGTGAATCAGAATCCACTCAAAGGCAGTTGCTTTGGAAAGGGAGATCTCACTAGTTGTCTGTTCGTTTGCTATATTGTGGTGGTTTTTACGTTGCTGCCATGTTAGAAACAATGCTCCTGGGGTCTCAAATGCCTCAGGGTGACAAATAATGGAAAGGTTTCAGCAGCAAAAAGCAATAGACTAGGAAGGACTTGGCCGTGGATGACTGAAGGGCTAGTCACTGAAAGCCTTGTGAGCAATTGTGAAACATGGTGTGATATAGTGCCTGAGCATGAGTCCGTGGTTGGAAGACATTCAGATGCTACTGGGGAGGAACTGCCTCCGTAAAGGAAAGTGGACCTTATTGATGTGTATGGATCAAAGCGGTACAGGCTTTTCATTTGTTGATGGGGCGAGACTCAAAATGAGAGGTAAGAAACTCAAGCACCCCTTAGTAATTGGAATGGGAAAGGTACAAAATATAAATCAGGGAAATTGGTAAGCATCCAAACTGAAATTGAATGCATAAAGATACATATCAGGTATTGACTATGCTGAATCAATTTGCCATACTGTTTAATACGCTCGTGTATTCATCTGAGTAGAGAAACAAATTCAGAGCAAAGAAAGAGTTTTATGTACAAGAGCAATTGAATATTGACAAAACAACCAAACCAAGTTCAGATCAAGTCCATAAGTCTGATATTAGCTCATATTTCTGATACTAATCTATAAATTCCACTTCAGACTCACAAAACCCATGCAATAGCACTGAATGCAGGAAGATCACAGGTCTTGGGAAGAAAGTCTTATGGATCCAGTGCTGGTGTAAGCATCTCAGCAGTGTCCTGGGTCTCAAAGGGGCACTTCCAGCCCCAGGGCTCTAGCATCTAGTTTCATGTGTCTTGTCACTAGTAATACAAAGCAGAGAGTGTATATGTGTGTGTCCTGCCTCCAGTGAGCTATTTATCTCTGTAGCGCTTCCAAAATGAGGTCATCAAACTGCAGCCTGATTAACAGGCTAGACTCTACCCCTTCACAAGCTGACACCAGAATATGTAACTAGCACTGCCAGAAATGACACATTCAAGAGGTAGAGTGTCCCATTCAACATTGAATAGAACATTACAAGATCCATAAGTACATGAACACTTTTGATCAGAAAATAATCATATGCAAAAAAGGAATCTGGCACATGTAACTATTATTTGAATTATACATTGATCACTAATGACATCGATGAAGAAATTGAAGAATTCTATCAACACCTGCAGTGTGATATTTATCAAACGTGATCAAAATGCATTGATAATTACTGGTGATGGGAATGGAAGGTGGGAAGCAATGAGGATGGGTCAGTGATTAGAAAATATAGCCATAGAAATATAAACCCAAACTAAAGATCACAGGACAGAATTTTGCAAGAACAACTACTTCTTCATAGATTTATCTTTTTTAAACAACATTAATGGCAGCTGTACACATGAGCCTCACTAAATGGGATGTCATCAGTTAAAACAAAGGCAGAGAGCAAACAATTGACCATAAATTACTCACAAACAACTTCAGGTTGAAGCTGAAGATATTTAAAACAGGTACACTAAATTTGGAAATTAAATATATATATATATATATATATATATATATATAAATGATGAGCATATTCCCCCTGAATATGGAGCTCATGTCAAGAAAAGACTTGGTGCACTGAACACTCATGATGGAGAACCAGATGAGTTGTGTTTGGTCCTCAATCCAGAAACATTATGTAGACAAGTGGACATTTAACCTCAGCCATCACAGTCAGTGGGACTGTCACTTTGCACCTTGGTGTTCATTATTGTCAGACATACATTGTTAATACATAAAATAGTATATTTTTTGCTTGTCATAAATGCAAAAAATTAGAGAAGCAACCAGATGGTTGAAAACCCAAAATTACATACATATATCCAGAGGTGATGTGTATACTGATAATGAAATATATTTAAAAAACTCAATGAAGAAATAGGAATTATAGTTCATATTTCACAAAATTGATGTGCTGCATTGAAAAAGATACACATTTGTACCTGTATTCCAGTTTTCAAAATGAAGATATTATGATTTCTATGAATACTTTTAATTTGGGAAGTTACTCTTTTACTATCACTGACCTGTACAAATCATTATTCTATTCTTCTTTAAGAAGGACTGTGCCTTATTATAAGAGATTAAATCCAATTCAATGCAGTCATCCTGGAAGATCAATCAAATCCCATCGAAAGTTATTCCCTTACTGAGAGTCTTCCAACTTCTGGTTGGTCCTCTCTTCGACCTACACCCCTGTACCTTTTTCAGACAGCATATCTGAGATCAGACAGAAAGCAGTGACCTCGTAGAAACTCTAGCAGAACAGCCAACAATAGCAGACCCTGGGGACTTCAGTCATTGTCTATGCCAGCCTTCCCCTCCATCTTGAGCAGATGGGCTTGGGAAGGAGGTCACAAGAGGAGACAATGAAAAGGTGTGTGTGTGTGTGTGTGTGTGTGTGTGCGCGCGCGCACGCGCACTCCTGCTGTAAATTGCTCCCGACACTGCTAGGAGAATTTGAATAACTGAATTCATGTATCAGATGTGCTATTCCTTTTGAAAATTTTCTCTTTGTAAAATGATAGCATTATTCCAAATATTAGTATTCACAAGTGAGGAAAACTCTTGGAATTGTTTTCAAAGCACCAAAAATATAAGAGTAACACAAATTCTCCCATGTATTAGACCCTCGATAAATGCCCTAAATAGAATAAAATCAGTCTCCAGCAGCTCTGAGTTCTTATCATTTTGTCATAAAACATTTTGAAGTCTTTCATGAACATTCAATTAAGGTATTCTTGAAAAGGATGTTTTATGAATCAGAACACAAACTTGTCACACTACCCAGGATGGCCACACTCTCTGCAAAATGACACATTTACAAAGCTTCTGGTTACTTGTAATGTGCCTGTTTAAGCAGTAAAAATTTAAGAGAATATTATTATTTGTAAGTAATTAATTAATGGCTTCCAGGAACATTCAAGTATTAAGACATTGAAGCTTGATCATCAATAGAACCTGCCTACTTGATGTCTAGTAAGATTTTTAATAAGGTATTGAACATTGAGTGCATCATTATGTATTAGTATTTCAACTAAATTCAAAATTATGAAGAAGAAAATGCAAAACCAAAAAGTGGATGTTCGGCTGAGCCCCGGTGGCATAAGTGGTTGGGTGTGGGACTGGGGCCCATGGGCTTGGCAGTTCAAATCCAGCAGTGACTCTCAAGAGCAGCACTGGGTAAGCTCCCACGACCACCAGAGGGCAGTGATGCCAAAAAAACAAAAAAAAAAGTGGATGTTTCCTGCTAAGAGAAAAGACTCAAAGCAAAACAAACCATCTTGTTGGCATCTAATCAAGTCTGACCCATAGTGACCTTGTAGAACAGGATGGAAGCACCCTGTGGATGTCTGAGATGGTAAACCAGGAGGAGAAAGGCTTGTCTCTCTCCTGAGAGGAAGCTTTGATGGGGATTCACTTGATATGAAAATTATTCGGATGAAGGAAGTGGAGGAGGGGAGTACTAGAACTGCACTGTGTCTGGTTAGCATTCAAGAAAGCACATCATTAGGATCATCATGTCATCAAAGCAGTCTGGTGCCTAAAGAAAGGATTCTGTGTGTCAATCAGTCAGACTGTAATTGCCCAAAATAGAGATGTCATGGGCCAGTTTTTAAGATGATCCAAGTCGTAGGGTGTTTAAAACCAGTAAAGCAAAGGAGTAAACGAGCTTAATGTGCTTCCCCTGCTTGCTGAGTTTCTGCATAGATACAGTAGTGGGGACTCTGGGGATGTCATTGAAGATTGCTATTAGCAAGGCTCAGTAGCCCTTGGTGAAGGAGAACAGATGATCTTGGAGACGCCTGTTCTGTTTCTATCGCACATGATCCAATCTGCTGCTGTGCCCAGGGCCGGCTGACAGACAGCACAGGGTGGATCTGTTCTGTCCTGCCAGGACTGGCTGTCCAACCTGTCTTTGATGTTTACAGAAATGGTATCCTCATTAAAGCAGAGCCCCAAAGAGTCCTGTGACTTCAAGGACATGTCTGCCCCATGAAAGGATAATCAGGTCACAAATTGGCATAGACTTACCAGAAGAGGTTGTGATCTCTTGTGCCTGATGATGTAGCCCAAACCAGGAGATTTCCTCCAGAAGGGGCAAGCAGGCCTGGCACCCAAGAGCATCACCTTTACCAACAGCTCACAGGTTTGCCTTATTTAAAAATATGAGGAGGGAAAAAAGCGAGTGTGAAACAGAGCAGGTTGGTTTGCTGCTAAAAAAATATACAAAAATTGCCACCACTTTCTCTTATTAAAAATTATGGGCTTAACTTCTCTCCACAGTGTTTTTTTAAAATTAGCTCTAGGGACTAATCTAACAGGGCTAGCTCAAGGACAGTGTAGTTGAGAGGAATTCCTGAAACCCAAATGAAGGCTGAATATGCTGTTAGACAAGAGGAAAATAAAAAGAAATAGAGTAAAGAACTAGGAGACAGAGGACACCTACATATATAAGCAATGACAATCTTAACAGAAGATCCTTATTCTCGAGGGAAATGATTGATGAGTTTCTGCCATAAATGAACAAGGATGCCTGTAAGGGGAGCCAGAGGCAAAAAAACAAAAACAAAAAACCATAGATAGGAGCATCAATTGGGGCCTCTCGGGAACTCCTGGTTCCAATTTGATAACAATTAGTTGTTTTGTGGTGGCCCTGCTTGACACTCGTGCTCAGGAAGTGAGCACAGAAGATAGGGGTGTTACAGCAAAGTGTGATGAAGAAATTAGATGGAGCCCAACTATCTGAGAGAATATCATCTGGGGTCTTAAAAGCTTGTTTGCAAACACACAGCCATCTAACTGAGATGTCAACTAAAGCCACATGGAAGACCCAAAGCCCACTTGTGGGCAATTGGACACGCCCTGACAGGGGAGTCATGGGGAGGAGAGGGGTCAGTCAAGGGGCAGTGAGGTAGTAATGAAGAATAAAACTTTCCTCTATTTCCTGAAGGTTTCCTCCCCCCAAACCCAAGTCTGCCCTGCAGTTACAGTTGGACTGGAGGAAGTGCACTGGCAGAGATGGGAGTTGTAAACACAGGGAACTCGGGGTGGATAAACCCCTCGGGGTCAGTGGTGGGAGTGGAGTTGCCAGATGCGTGGAGGGAGGGTGGGGTGGAGAGAAGAAGCCAGCTGTGGGGATCTGCAGATTGTCTCCTATCTGGAAGATGGATGTAGGGAAGAGTTGGCAGGGGGAGATGTCGGGCAGTGTAAGATATGACAAAACAATAATGATTGCAGAGTGATGAGGACTGGCGGGGGGTGGGGAAGCTGGAGTGGGGAGGAAGGAGGGCTCATATCAAGGGCCCAAGTGGAAAGGCAGATGTTGGAAGAATGTTGTCAAGGGCAGGCAAATGGGGGTGCTTGGCACAGTGTATGTAACTATGTATTGAACTACGTATGATGAAAAGTGATGTATGAGGCCCCCGATAAAAAGATAAATAACAAACAAACAAACAAAAAGAACCACACCAGCATCTGTGACACAAGGATTGTAAATTGCATAATCCCAAATTGAAGGATGGGGTTGTGTTAAGTGTTTGCATCATGCAAAACCAAAAAATCAAACTCGCTGCCATTAAATGGATGCTGACACCGAGGATCGTTCTTGATGGGAGCAGAAAGCCCCAACCTTCTCCTGAGGAGTGCCTGCTGGCTTTGAACTGAACTTGCAGTCAGCACCTAGTGTGTAACTCCTATGTCACCGCGGTTGCTGCATAGGAACATAATGATTCAAAGAACATTGTAATAAAAGAAATACAAGATAGAAGAGACTCATGTGACATAATAATCTATCCTCCATAACTCTTCTTCCTTCTTACAAATAAGGCTTTAGATACTCTTTTTAAAATTCATTTCTTTAGGGCTCATACAACTCTTACACAATCAATATATACATCTACTGTATGCAGACCATATGCCTGACCTTTCTGATATAAGTGAAATGAAATCATGTATGTTAAAATGGTTTTAAACATTTTATTGGGGTGTCATACAACTCTTATCACGATCAATACATACATCAATTATACGCAGACCACATTTGCATGTGTTGCCATCATCATTCTTGAAACTTCCTTAGGCCCCTGGCACCAGCTCCTCATATTTCCTCTCCCTCCCCACCTCCTTCCCCATGAACCCTTAATAATTTACAAATTGTAATTATTTTGTCATATCGTACACTGTCCGATGTCTCCCTTCACCCACTTCCCTGTTGTCCATACCCCAGGGAGGAGGATATATGTAGATCCTTATAATTAGTTTCCCCTTTCTACCCCACCTTCCCTCTACTCTCCTGTATTTCCACTCTCCCCATTGGTCCTGAAGGGATCATCTATCCTGAATTCCCCATGTTTCTGGTTGCTGTGTGAACCATTGTGCATCCTCTGGTTTAGCTGAATTTGTAAGGAAGAATTGGGATCGTGATGTGGGGGATGAGGTGGGGGGGAAACACATTTAAAAACTGGAGGAAATTTGCATATTTCATTGTTGCTACTCTGTACCTTGACTAGATCATCTCCTCCCTGTGACCCTTCTGTAAGGGTATGTCGCTTCACCTACAGATGGGTTTTGGATCCTCAATCTGTATTCTCCCTCATTCATAATGATATAATTTTTAGTTCTTTGATACCTGATACCTGATTCCTTCAATATGTCATGGTCTCAAAGGCTAGTGTGCTTCTTTCATGTGGACTTTGTTGCTTCTGAGCTAGAAGGCCGCTTGTTTATTTTCAAGCCTGTAAGATCACAGATGCTATATCTTTTGATAGCTGGACACCACCAGTTTACTTCACCACATTTGCTTATGCACACATTTGTCATCAGCGATCATATCAGGAAGGTGAGCACACAATGTTATGATGTTTAGTTCTTTGATGTCTGATACCACTTCTGCTATGGATATTCTTAACCATAATATATTTTTCATTTAGTTGAGAAAGGAACAGTTGAAGTGTAAAGTGTTAGAAAGTTTGATTAGTAGTTTAAACTGTTGAATATTAAGATGATGATCCTAAACATAAACTCTCACCTAATTTATGACTAAAAATGGTAAGGCTAATAATACTAAAATGCATTAAAAATAATGCTTCCTTAGTTAAATTGTATGACATATATTAAAAGTAAACACTGGTTTAAGTTATTTGACTCACTATCGCAATTTGGGATATCAACAATTTTCTCTTGACTTAAAACTCATTATATATTCCGTGTTAGGCTGAGTTGGCCAAAGGCACAGATTCAATGTCACTCATATATGTGTAAGAGAGAGCTGTATGCTAAAAAAAAAAATTAAGCATCAATAAAACATTACAGCCCAGTCCGCATCAAGTCCTTAAATCTGACACTAGGCCATAAGTTCGATACTAGTCCACAAATTCCTCTTGTGGCCCTGTGGCCACAAGCAATGATGCAAAATGCCAGAAGATCACAAGCTTGTGGGTGAATAGGCTTGTGGAGCCAATAGCGATGCATGCAGGTCCAGGGCTCTGGCTGGTCTCTGAGTAACTTGCCAGGAGGAAGATGAAAACAGAGAGAGGGGGCAGGGTCGGGTGGGGTTTCCCAGGACCCTCCTCATGGTCACTATCAGGCTATGACCTGATTGACAGGCTAGACTACCCCTACACTTCAATTGACACAAAATTATATTACTTTCACACATTCTTAAATGATAAGTGCATTTCAGACCTTGTCTTTTGCAAAAAAAAAAAAGAAAGAAAAAAAACTGACCCTTTTACATGGATAGAGGGTTGGATACAAGAGTTGCTTTTAAAGTTCACTGAGTATATGACTGTGTTTCAATATTATAATATAGTTGGCATCTGTCTTTTTAAAGGGGAAAACTCTATTGCTCATTTCAGTTTCGGGTTGTTTATGCTAAATGTAAGAGTACCTTGCTCACATATTATTTCAAGCTTTCCCTTTCTCTCTGCCCCCTGCATGGCTTGTGTGGTGAATGTAGTTGTTCAGGCACTGAATTCAATTTAGCTGCTATGGATTGCTGTTCTGCTCTTCCTGCTTATGCAGCACAGAGCAGAACCAGGCACAGACGCCTCGGTAACTTCACATGCTGGGCACATATATTTATTTTTCCCTCTTTGAGTGCCAACATTCCCACTCAGTTAGCTCGTTGAGAATGTTTTCCACTCAGATTTTAATACCTGGCAGCTTCTATCAATTCAAGGATTTATGAAGATGAAACTGGTGTGAGAATTGCTGGACCCCATTATCACTTCAATTCAGATACAGGAAACGACTCAACTGCTTTTTGTCGAAGCTTATAATCTTGTCTCTCTAGCAGGTGATGACTCAGCCAACCAGGGGTGACTCTTAAAACTCTCTCCCGTGTCGCCTCCTCTCCCCTTTTATCACAAGGGGTCACCCTTATTCTACACCCCCTATGTCTATATTTCTTGTTGGTCTAATCAATCATCCTGATACAAGAGTTAGAAACATGACATGGGAGCAATGACCACATTTATATATGTATCTTTTCAAAACCTTCAGAATTAAAGCAGATCTCCCAATTTAATTGCTGTAATAATTTTTCTTTTAATTCTTAATAGTGCAGGAATAAATGAAACCCCTCCCTGCTCCCACACAAAAGGAGTTTATCAGAATCTAGAAAAACATGTGTTTTTTCTAAAATCAGTCTACTTAAGTTCCAAGTCTGGCTTTGAAACAAAGCCCTTGTACAATCTTAAGCAAATTTCTTAACTTTTCTAAGTGCCAGTTGTGTCATCTGTAAGGATAAGGATAAAGAAGGCTACTGCAGGAACATACTATGGGAATGATAGGAGTCTTGGCACGTTGAAACATCAAGACCAATAAATGAAAAAGATAAGGTCTACCAAAAATGAAATCTCTTATTAGCTCTCATTTGTTTTAGCACGACAGTAATGCAACTTCCTAGATTTTAAGTATATATGCGCTCATGTGAAATTACTGGTAGGTTTTATAACAGTCCTTCTTAGTAGCTACAGAGAATGAATCTGAGGCCCCACCCAAACCCTTTACTGCCCATCACCCCACCACCATCACCACAACTCTTCTCTGGATACCCAAATTCATGGATACCAAAACTCCAGCCTCTTATGTAAAACAGTAGAGTATTTGCATATAACTTACACGTGAACATCTTGTCAATGGTATTTTATCCCCCTTCTCAGCCTTTGAGAATGACTTTCACCATTTACTTGCATCTCCCCCACCCGAAATCCTTTACCTACTACACTATTATCGGATAATTCTGCTGAATAGCAACTTCCCCCTTATTTTAACCATTTCTTTCATTCATCCTTCAATGTGACTATCAAGTACCATGACAGGGGTAATGTGGCACATTTTATCCACCACGTGTGTCTATATAAATGGTGACTTTAAAAGAGAAAATAGTTGCAGCATATAAGACCAAAATACAGAGCATCTTACCATACTTTCCAGACCTTATGCATGAGCAAGGCTTGATTGTTATTTCAAAGATATTGAAATACATTCCATTAATACCTAGTCATTTTGAATGCTATGATTAGAAAAAAATAAGTAAATTGTAAGAGTTTAAAATACAAAAATGGTTTTATATATGATGAGATATCGGAATGTCCTTGCTTTCAGGGATGTGTTCTGCAATCATCAATTAAGTAGAAAACTCAAAAACATTTTGAGGGACAACATCGGTTTTCAGTTCTCAGTTTTCTGCACCTCCTGCATATTGTAGTGTTCTAGGTTCCTGCTACAAATGCACACATCGGTTTTAGTCTTCAAAATCACTCACAAAAATTAACAGAACTCTCTGAGGAAAAAGAACCTTTTTTGAGCATCTTTAAAAACAGCTTTTAATTTTTCTACCATAGTCAGGATTGCAGCCTTCAATATGGATTTCAACCCAATGTAAAGAAAATTAGATTTGTCATATAGAATTCTCCTTGGTCTGATGATGATAGAACTTCAAATCTTCAGAATTATTCTAAACAACTACACTGATTCTGTGAACTATTAGTGGAGCCACAATCTCAACTATAAAATATAAGGTTCTATGAGTCAGAGTTGACTTGATGGCAGTGAGTTTGACTTTTAATTTAGGAGTGCCCAATAGCATTAGTTTGCTGTTTAGATTTCACAGGTAAAAATATGTGTGTGTTAATAATTGATGAAACTGGAGCTCTTTTAATTGACAATTTTTATGCTATGTTGACAGTCTTAATTCTTATGTACTTTGTTCTATTCCCTTTCCCTCCTATCTGGATGAATTTTCTTTGATAAATTTTATATGTCAATTAACATTTGTAAATGTATGCAAAATGAGTTTCCTAGTAGTAGATTGCAACCTCTTGAATCTAGACCCACTTTCAATTACCACTCGATTTTTAAAAGTCTACCTCATGGCCTAAGGAACTCTGGTAGGGTTGTGGAGCAAGCATTGGGCTACTAACTGCAAGGTCAGAGGTTCAAACCCAGCAGTCACTCTATAGGACGATAATGAGGCTATCTACTCATTACAGACTTACAGCTTCAGAGGTCTACACGGAGTCACTCTGAATCTTGAAGATGAACTCAGTGGCAGTGGGTTATCAAGATATCGTCATGGTGCTTTTTCTTTACTGCCTAGATCAGTAGTCGGCAGACCGCGCCTCTCGAGCCACATATGGTCCTTTCAGTGGGAACGTGCAGCTCTGAAGTGACATTGAAAACATGTGAAGGTTGTTATTTCAGATCACGGTGATTTCATTTGTTTCAGAAATCATATTGAAAGCTCATGAGTGATATTAAAGTTGTTAGGAGGGACAGGATTGGCTCATTGATCTCAAGAGTCTGCTGACCCCTGGCCTAGATGATCAGTCTTATTTTCTCTCTCTTCTCTTCTTTCTCTAGTTCCCTTCTATTTTCCCTCATTCTCCCTGCTTTGTATTCATCCCAATACATGCTTGACAAGCAATAAATATTTATCACCTTGAAGTTGGAAATTTTCCTACTAAATTCTTCTGCTCCTTACATTTGAAAAAACAAGAGAGTCAAAGGGGGAGTGCGAGAAGGACTAGGACTATAAATATAAGAATACAATGTGTTCACACAAAGAGATATTATTTTTCAAACAGGAAACCAAGATAAATTTGGGCTGATTTGAGTCTTTTTTTAAAGTCCCTACACATCTACACATCGATGGAGAATTGCTTTTTAAATTCAAGATAATACTAAGGGAGCAAAACAAGGTCTCTGAAATGTTTGCAACATACTTTTTACCTAATATAAAAATTTAGAATTTCTAGAATATTTATTTTTAAAGCTTCCAAACATATAGGCCAAAAACAGATGACTGGGCTGAGCCCTGGTGACGTAGTTGTTTTGTGCAGGACTGCAGCCCACAGGGTTAACGTTCAAATTCAGCAGCAGCTCTCCAGGAGCAAGGCTGGGCTTTCTACTAGGGCAGTTAAGCCACACACACACAAAAAGAATGACTATGAGAATGCATCATATTCAACCTAAAATCATTAATACAGGCATGAAATGAAAAAATATAATTATATAATTCAACATTAAAGAGAGATGCCGTGGAGAGTGTTTCTTGGTCCATAAATATAGCAGATTGCAGCTTCCCAAAAAGTTAACTCTAGGCAGTTAGTAGACGCTAACTCATTATTTCACTAAAATTCTAATTATCTTGCTTCTCAAGGGCAAGCTCATAAGAAAAATGACTTCTCCATAGTTTACTAATGCTTCCATCACAGAAGGGAATAGGATTCATTTACCTTTTCTGGCTGCCACAAGGAGATTCATTTGGAATCTGATTTGAAACCCGAGGCCGAAAAATGAGGGGGAGAAAATTCCAACGACTTTTGCTGAGGCAGCAATCGGAAGACAAGTGAACCTGGAAACCCCTACCTGGCAAATGAGCTTTCCTGAGCCCTGGGAGACTTTAATTAATGTTAATAGAGAAACCTCCTTCAAAACCCAATTAAGCACTTAAATGTGTTCTTAATGATCTCTGCGCCCTGAGTCAGAGTGGAGAGAAGGGAATTGATTTAACACCAGGAGTAAAAATATAAATGTTCATGTATAGAGGATGTGGCTTTTTCTGTTCGAGCTTCACTTTCTTCTGGTAAACAAGCTCTTCTCCAAATTTCTCACGCACTCTGAGTCTCCAGTGGACAATCCGCCCTCTCCTCTTGAACTCTTCTCTGAAAAGGTTAGCAGCTGAGCCAAAGGCATCCCCTCACATATAAAAACAGTTATATAAAGCACTTCTAAAATACAAACAGATTTTGAGCACCTCATTATGCTGCAGGTGCTGCTTGTCCCAGCATGAGAAATGATTCTGACACTCTTTATCACAGGCCTGACATCGTGAAAGCCTAAGCACATTAGCACGTGGACCCTATCACAATGATTGTGACTGCTTTAAGATTATCCTGGATTCACCATGATCTACTTCCTCATTACAACCTTTTAAATTAAACCTGAAACAAATATGCTCACTTATACCCTCAAAATAGTTGAGTATGCACATATAAAATATGCTTTCTATTTTACCATAGATATTTCTAGTTCGTGTAGTATTTTGCAAGGGAGTTAAAAAGAAAATACTATAAAACATTCAAATGGCACCTCCTTCATGACTCTTCATCATGTTGGTTGGCTTCATCCAGAGAAAAGATAATGAAGTTTTCGAATGAAAGCTAGGTAATTGAAATAGAAGGCTGTTCATGCAAAGAAGCGTAACTATCCCCAACCAAACATGTCCAAAACTTACATCCTCCATGTCCATGGTTACTCCAGATATGGGATAAGAAACCAAGAAGGATTGAATTAATTTGACTTATATTTGAGATTAAAGTGACAACAAGGACTCTTGCATCAGTCATATCTAGACTTTGTGACCCTGCTGCAATGAGATGGCCTTCTCATCTCCTTCATGTGACATCTCTACTTTCCCAACACCAAGATTCCTACTCTTCTTACTTCTTATGATTAAGGAACATCTAAGATTATAATGGAGATCAAATGATAAGGGGTTAATCTTTAGCCTAACTGCAATCACTATTATGAAAAGATTTGCCTTATCACCAACCCTCATTGTTGATGTAGAGTACCTTACTTAAGAGCTGATTCTGTACAAGTCAAAAATAAAAGCTATTAGATGCTTTGATTTCACTGAATTGGGCCATCAACTTGGCGATGAGAATAGCCTTGAATGATTGATGCTCTTCTTATAGTCCCAGGCCATTTGATATATGTTTTCCAAACAGAATACAATATCTTGGAGCAACCATTAGCTACATGGATATGCTAGTTTCTCTCAGTGAGTTAATAAATACAGTTTGACAAAGAAGGGTGAATATTTTCTTTCTTGTATGTGTGATATCATAGGTACTCAGTAAATATGACCAGAATGAATCTGTGAATCAAGAAGGCAATTTCGGCCATTCTACCATTGTGCTCCAAACACGAAGAAAGTATCTCTCAAACATGGGTCTCTGTCAACACATGTCACTAGCAAAGTCTTGTTAGACTCAATTGCATTTCCTATATGTGTATATAGTTATTTCATCCTCCCTCAAACACTGTATCCTTCAAACAAGTATTGCTACGTGATGCACAAATAAGGAAGCAAAGTGGAAGGGACCGCTCCAGCACGTCACAATGAACAGATGATACTGGTCAAGGTTTTACCTAGTTCATTCTCACTAAACATACCCACCCCACTCTATGATGTACTCTGCTCCATTTATTGTCAGTCGCATCTGATCAAACCGGGATGTGCTCATGGACTTTGATTGCACCATTACTACTTAGAAGTTTGTTGTGGACATTTAATGAACATGGAACGGTCTTATCAACAGCTTCTGGCATCTAGTAAATACTAGTGGTTTTAGCTGTTGCGTATTAAGTTGCATTTATAAGTTTTGAAATTACCTGCCTGTCCATAAAACCAAAGAACCTGCCTACCATCTGTTTAAGTCCAACTCACAGAGACCCTGGAGCAGTGGTTCTCAATCTTTTTCACGCCACGACCCTTGAATACAGTCCCTCATGTTGTGATGACCCCCAACCATAAAATTGTTTCCTTTGCTGCTTCTTTAGGGTTTTCAAGGCTGTAATATTTTACAAAGACTGCCTCTGCTTTCTCCCAGAGAGGGACTGGTGGGTTAGCAGACAAAGGTTTAACCCATGCACCACCAGGAGTCCTTCAGCTTGTCAAGTCCATTATTATGTGGTCTTGGGCAATGGGGATGCGGAGCCAGGGAACTGATGTGACTGTTGTCATTATTTTAACACGTGTCCATCTGTATGTTTGTGTGCTTATCTTACTTCATGGTAAACAAGTAAGAGGAATCTGCATTTGGAGAATATTACAGAAACAAGTATTTAGGAATTTTACTGTAAAAGAAACCCTTCCAGCTAAGTGTTTGTGCATTCCAAGAAATATATTGTTAACATTAATTCACATTCACACTGGAATATATGAAAGTCTTTCCTCATTCAAATTGAGTCTAAATAATGAACAGGATCTTCCAACCTAAATGATTAAAAAAAACTGATTTTACCAGAATTTTCTGGTTAGTGCATACAAAAAGCATTTATTTCAGATCAAGTAAAATTCCCCACATCCCCATGCAGTGAACTTTGTTCACTTCTAGTGGATTGTGGTGTGCATTTACATCCCAAGCACCCATTCCTTTCTAACTGAATGCCCCTCAAAGCAATATTTATTAAATCCTTAATAATTTAATGTCTATTGAAGTCATAATTTTCCCAAGGTGGGGTGTGGGGGTGAGGAGCGGGGGGTCGATGCCAGGGATAGTCATATACGGGACAAGCGGGCCTTGTTTTGCAAGTACTTGGGAGAGGAAGCTCAGCGACCATGCCAGTGGAAGGTCACCTGCACAGGGATTTCCCACGGTCATAGAAATTGTCAGGCTACAAAGAAAGATGTGAGTGTGTGAACCAGGAATGAAGCCGCCAGTATTGAGTGGACTGGGATGGTTCTTGATTTGAATGCTCAGTATCTCTATGGCATGAAAGGAACAAATGATAAATTCACCTAGTTATTTAGATTAATGGGGTTTTTCAAATCCGTACATTTTGTTCCTCCTACCTCACGCTGCGGGTCAGTGTTACCTGGTCAGTGTTCAAACTTCAAAAGTAAAGGTTACCTGAGCCTTCTTTCATTGATGTGCTTGTTTGTTGGTTTGTTTGGTTGTCCTCTTTTTAGTTGTTGTCAATGGTGTTATCACTGTTTTCCACTAAGGAGCAGAAAGAAAATAAATTGTTAGTTATGGATACATCCTATATATACAGCAAGAGCAATTATAATAGTAAGCAATATTTCATATGACTCTAAAACTAATCCCTGATTTGGGATTTATGTGTTAATATTTTTAAATTTATTAAAATTTATGTATTAAGTATCAAAATACACATTTTGGAGATCACTATCAATGCTAAACCAGGAACCTTCATCATTGCTACTGATTAAAAATGCTCTATTAAGCTTATTATCATTTGAAATTAAAACTGATTTCTTAAGATGCATATTTCAGAGACCCTGGCCATCGGCAATGCATAACACCCTCGATGGAAGGAAAAGGTGTGTCTGCAATTTGAAAGCCTGCCGTGGACATAGAATTCATAAGCTTTCTATTGATTATTTACATAGAGCTGATAAAGTATATGTAATATTAAAACCAAGAATAATTATTTATATGAAAGCTCACATTTTATTGGGTAATATAAATATGCATTCTCAAGAAAAAATTAAATATTCAGATGTGCATAATGAAATAAGTGTTCTTTATTCATTTATGTCGGGCATAATTCAATACTGTTGTGCACATTTTGCCAGGCTTTACTCAAAACAATCTGTGATAACTCTTTGCCCAGAAGTTGTACCTTCCACTGCTACCAGCAATCTTATTATTACAGACCATGAATCCCAATAATTATGGTTTTCAATAACAGTGAATGTTTCATACCCTTAAAAGCATTATTTTACATTAAAGTATATTTATGATCACCCGCTAAATCTAGGAGTAAAGAGAGACATGTGGACTATTATAAAATTAAGCAGAAGAGCTATCAGTAGTTGCTTCAATAGGCATTATGGACAATGAGGATTACTCCTAGTTGGAATCCCAAAGGTTGAAACAAAGAAGAAAGAACAGTCATTACAAAATACAGCCTTGGTGATGGGAGCAATACTGGAGACTATGTGAAAGAATTCTCCCAGACCCATGATTTGTTCATTGGAAATAACTTTGTCCAACAAAACATCAATAATGATTCACATGGACCTCCCCAGGGGATTCCCCAGTTGACTGCCGAAGTTGTTGTTGAGATTTATTATCATCAGTCATGAGAAAGCAAGGGTCTGACTGTGCCACACACCATCAGTTACTCATGGGGAAGTCCAAAAAATGTACAGCTCAATAATTTAGTCATATCAAGAAGTGCTATGCAGTCATTACCACAAGCAACAGTGGAACATTTTTGTGTTAGTCCAGGTAAACTAGAGGAACAAATTCAAGGACATGCACATCAATATAAAGAAAGGGTTTATATACAAAAGGAATGTGACACTGAGAAGGCATCCCAGTCCAGTCCAGTTCAAAGCCATAAATCTTATATTAACCCATATACCTGAAATCAGTCTATAAAGTCTCCTTCCGACTCAGGAAGTCACAGGTCAGTGGGTGCAGAATCCCGGTGCTGGCAGGGGTCTCCCCGTGGCTGCTTGCTTCCAGGGCTCAGGTCCATCAACAGCATGACACTCCAGCTTCAGAGGTCTGCCTCCATCAGGGCAAAGCCGGGTGGTCTCTTCGCTGGCTCCTCCAGCTTCTCGGATGCTGCCATTTTGTCTTGTCCATGATTAATCATCTGAGATTACCTCCCAACAACTAAGGAAGATAGCTTCTCATCTTCACAAGGGAAATATCGCGAGATTTCCCATAAGTTTCAGGAGAAAGTCATGCCCATACAGAGGCCTCATTGGCTACTCAATGGCTGTCTCCAGAATAACAGGCTAGACGCCACCCATACATTTGAATCATAAAATTAACATAAGCACATGACTACCACAATTTTCTTTTCTTTTTCTTGTACTTCTTGTGATTAGCTTCCCATTTCTCCATAACCTCCCTTGTCAGACCCCTCAAGGAAACATTAACCCAGCTACTGTCTCTGTAGATTCATAGAGTCAACTATCCTGGATTTCTGCACAACTGAAAGACATACAAAAATACAAAAAAAGAGTCAAAAAAGCTAACAGGAGTAACAAAGTCTTCACTCTTTTTTTAACTGCTGTAACTTCTAGATGTGTCACAAAAGGGATTACATCAGATGTGACATTTTAATGTATTATAATAATATATAAAATAGTCTCTGACTATTAACAAGGCTATTCTTATCCTTGGACTCTGATCAGAGAGGAAAATCACAGGAGGTTTAATCTATGTGTAGATCCTGGGCTTCCTCTGTTATCCATAACCTGATACAAACCAAGAGTTCACAATTTAAGCCCCAATACTGTTCCCTCCCCTGAATTTGGATTACATTATTTATAATCCCTGGATCGCATAGGCTGGTGTGCTTCTTCCATGGGAGCTTAGTTGGGGCCTCATTTAGATGGCTGTTTGTTTGAAGGCCCCTATTCTTTCTGAAAGCTGGGCAGCATCTAATTTCTACACCACATATTCCTGTACACCCATATCTTCAATGATTTCCCTACGAGGGCACACACCAATCAGATACATGTCATGAGAACTAATTGTTCTTAGATTGAGTCTAGAATTAATTAAAAGCCCCATATCCATTCATATCTCTATGGTTAATATACGTCTCTGGTTCACGCTAAAGACATTAGTGTCATTTTCCCCCTTCAGTTTGTAAGAAGTTTTCAATGGCCTTAAACTGGACTTTTAATAAGTGGGTGTGTCTACTCCAAGAATATGCACAACATGATACATTATGATATGACAAGAAAATATTAAAGATATATTTATAATATTCAACTATTTCATCATTTTCATTTAGGCTTTGTGTATATTTAAGTAATTTACACTTCATATAATAGTTTCAACCAATACTTATCAGTAAATATTTATGGGGAGAAGATTATAGCATTTTAAATGGCTAGGATGGGTACTAAAACTGTTTAGAAAGTACAGTTTTGAACATAAGTATCGCACAATTTTGTTTAATTTCAGTACAATCTCAAACCTGAACAATGTTGATGTAAAAATAACCAAACACGGAGAAGTAGAGGAGACTGTAGGATATGACCCAAACTTCCAAACTAGTGGTGGGTGTTTATTCTGATGAGCAGAATGCTTTTGTCTTTTTCGTAGGCTTTGTTGCTCCCATCACAGATCCACAGGGTTTTAAGTTTGCCTTTATAGGATCAATCACCTCTCTAGAGTTTACATATTTAAAATCTTTGGACATGGAGAAAAATAGGAAACCTGGTAATATAGTGGGTTTCTCTTCTCGCCACAGAATCAGCAGTGCAAACCAGCCAGTCACTATCTGAGAAAGGAGTTTTCTATTGCCACAGAGATGTTTTCTGCAACCCTGCATGTTACAGCCTTAGAAATCCAAAGAGGTGGTTTTACTCTGCCCTGTGGGGTCCTCACTCTGCTCTGGGCACCTAACTCCAGTACAAAACCGCCAGCCACTCCCTGGGAGACAGGCTTTATACTCCAGTAAAGTGTTCCGCTCTCAGACACTAAAATTCTACCCTGTCCCACAGGGTCACTGTGGGTTGGCACTGACTTGATAGTGCTTGAGCAAGTTTTTGAATACGGTCGCTATGAGTCAAAATCAACTCAATGGCAAGGGATTGGGCCTTTAAGTGATAGAAAAAAAGAACTACATACCATAAATGTCTGCATACATAAATGTCTTTAAAGTATGCAAGAGTAAACGAGGAAGCCTAAGAAATGTTTCAGCTTCCAAAACGTAGCCTTCCCCCCACCCCCACCCCCCAAAAAGAAGTTGCTTCTTGCAGCTCACAAGCATCTATTCTTAAACACAATGGATGAATATTTGCTACCGCCGACGGTGTCTGTGGCGCCGAGTGAACCCATCTCTGCAATGGAAGAGCAGCGTGACCTAAATTCCAATTCAGCCTCCGCTCTCTTCAGCTGAGGGACCTTGTCCACATTAGTTACACGTTCAGAACCTCCGTTTTCACATTTGTCAAGTCAGAATAATAACACTCAGGTCGTGTGTAAACACCTTGCAAATTAGGAGACTGTAGTAAATATTTTATTAACTCTTTCCTTCCTCTTGCACCCCTGTCATTTTTTTTTTATTTCAATCTGATTTCTAACAACCTTCACTCTGACATTTGAGTTCTGCCCAAATCACTTCCTCTCATGGAAAGTCTGTCTCCGTTCCCCTCCATCAAACCTCCAGAAACCCGCAGTCACCACTGATTTCTTCTTCTCCACACTGAAGTGCACCGAGAGCGACATGCGGCTGAAAACACCTCGCCAGTCTCCTTTAATTAGAGCGCAGTATTTATCTTGTGCATTTTCACCCCTCCTCTGGCACCCCTCCTATGGAGAGCTCTGCAGAAATAATTTTGGATTAGCAGGTGAATTAAATGACACCAATGAGGCCACTGTTCATACCAAGCCATTAGCCTCTTGCTGGTTCATGGTAACAGGCCATTCTGTACCCTTGTTAGGATATTGCGATGCTCCCTCTGTGTGAAGCTACACATGCTCACGGGGTGATGAGGACTTTTCTGACAGTCGGCGAGACCAGCTTTAAAGAAAGAGAATGTTTAAAGGGCCATGTAACACTTGACGTTGCTTTCCCAAGGGCCTTGTTGGCTAAGGCTCCCCGAGGAGCTGTTGTTGATGTCTGTCCCTGTTCATCACTGGCAGGACAATTAGGAAAACACATTAAAAACAAAACAAAGCAAAAAATGATCACTGTGGTGTTGGAGACAGTTTGATGGGCATCCCCTCTGGGAGGAAGCAAGAATGAGTCTTCATGTCTATGGGGAGAAACAAAGGATTGGAAGAGCAAAGAGACAACTGCACCTTTTTTTGAGCAAATGCAGGTTATTATTATCTTGTTGACAATATTTGTGAAACTCACACAGGTGAAGAGGCAGTAACTATGCATTATTTGCCCTGACAGTGTGACAAAGAACTAGAAAATTTTCAGATACCCCCAAGGCATTTTATATTCTTCATCCATAAGGTATGCTGCTATATAAAATAACCAGTAATCTCTACATCTTTTTACTTTATTATTTTGAATTTTTCCTATTTCATTTTGGGTCACAGGATGAAGTAATATATCAACTTTTATAGATATTTTGGGGAGTTTTTGTGATTGGATGAGCTATAGGAAGTCCTGCTCTATATGGTTTTAGGGAACATGACTATAGCAACATTGTGCATTGAGTTTAAAGATTACTAATTATCGCTCTACTTTCAGAAGGAACACCAGTGAATGCCTTGACATCTCCTAAATATACTCTCGAATGCTATCCTTTTGAGAAGCCAATGGACCTACTTTGGGGTGGGACAGGCTATATAATATATAGACAGGCTATATATTATTCTAGATGGCCGATAACCTTAGAGAGAATACCCCCCCCCCCCGCACCTATTTCGATTGAGCTCCAAGTGTACTCATATGCTGTGTGCAGCAAGCAGCTTAACTTTGGCATCTATTGGGGGAGACACCTTGGGAGAAATTGTTGTTCCCCACAAATTCTGACCCACAGCAACCTGTGGGGTAGTACTCCCCACTGTGGGTTTCCAAGACTGTTCACTCTTTATAGGAGTGGAAATCCCCATCTTTCTCCACAGAGATGGCAGTCCAGCACATAACCATTGTACCACTAGGGCACCACATGGCAAGCACAGGTGTGTGTACCCTATCAGGTCTATTAGATCCCTAAGGTACATACTTAGAAGGGGAATTGCTGGTCATACGACAGCTGTGTCTCTGACTTTTTTTTTTTTTTTGAGAACTCTTCAGTTTATTTTTAACAAGAACTCTGTAATTTTGCATTCCTAGCAACAATGGATAAGGATTACAATTTATCAACATTGACTCCAACACTGTTATTTTCTGCTTGTGTGATGCTGTTGTGTTTAAATTTAGGCATACTGGTGTGAGCAAAAGGGTATCTCTCATTATGGGTGTGATCTGCATTTATACGACGGCCAACACCACTGGGCGTCTTCTCATTTGTCTGCTGTTAATTTAAATAGCTCCCTCTGTGACATGTCTGTTTATGTCTTTGGCCCAGGTTTTGATGGGGGTAATCAGTGTTTTAAATTTTTAATAGTGGAAGTTGTCTATATAGGGAGTAGCATCTTAATTTTATTCCCAAGTCTGGTTTTAAGTGTCCATCTTTCCTATTCTTGTGCAGGTGACTAAACGCATCCTAGTGCAGCAATTTGGGGCTGGTTGGTCTGTCTCTCAGAACATATCATAGTCTCCAGTTTCCAGGTACAACATGTTTCAATCAAGCAGTGACACAGATGAAAATAAAAGAAGCCATTCAGATAACATGAATGTCAAAATCATCGTAGTTATCCACTGGATTTCTAGCACATATGACCTTATGCACAACAGAACAAAACACTGTCTCATTCTGTGCCATCTTCACACTCCTTTATTGCTCAAATATGTTGTTGTGGCTACTTCATAATTGTTGCTCTACACTTTATGCATCAAAGTACATTAGCCTGAAGCAGTTGCTATAGCAAACTAATGGTTACATAACCAATTACGTCACCCACACACACTCAAAGCCAAGGCCACGAAAGAATTAGAGCTTGGAGAAAAATATCTAATCAAACATATCAGCAAATATTACAAATGTACAAAGGAAATATTCACTAATGTGTGGAGATCAAAGCTAATATAAAGATGACAGTGGTTTTCAATACCTTGGATTTTTCTTGGGAAAAAAAGCCACTATGACACTTGTTTTTCAGCATGCTGAACTAATTTGCACTGTAATTCTAACCACTGTCTGGCTATTCTATGTTTTATAAAAGTAAGTAGGTGAGATGACTGCTAGTCACTTGAATTAGAACCAACTTGACGCAACTGATTTTAAACACACATGTTTCTATCACAGTTAAATCAAAGCAAGAAATTCTGTATAATTAACTGGAGACCAGGGAATTTTCAGCTCATGTCTTCCAAAGCCTGCTTGTAAATATTTAGGTAGATTTTTTAATGCATAAAAATATATATATTTAGGGGGCTTGATCATGCTTAACATTTTGAGAATCCGGAAATCTATCGAAACATTACCAGCCATAGGCATGTTATAAGAGATTCTCTCTCAGATTATCTCATGTGTTCTAGCTGTCGTCCAATGGAATCTTGGGAATCAAGAGCCATAGTAAGAACCCGAGAGATGAATGTGCGGACCATCATTTATAACGGCAATACTGTTCATCCAGATTGTGCTGTGTAACACTTTAACGAAATACTAATTAGCCAAGTGACAGTGATACCTGTTTCAGGCTCATCCTGTGTCTACATAAATCATTGTTTTCAGAGGCGCACAGCTTATCCTCTCTGCCCGCAGACATGGGCGGAGAATGAGCTTTCCCGTGGCATTACCCGAACATTTCAGCTCTCAAGTATGCATGCTCAATTACAGTTGAAGCCCATCTGAAAACCAAAGATGGTTTGTTGCTTCCCCAACAACCTTCCTGGGCAGTGGAGAAATGAGCATGTTCCCTGACACTTCCCTTGGATTGCTCATCCTTGGTTGCTATCGATCACATCTTCTGATCTAAACACACAAAGTGGAGAGGTGCATGATGGGAAAAGGTTGGAAGTCTCCTGGCCCCTCCAGGCAAGAAAGGACAGTAATGATCTGTTTTGCAGAAATTAGAACGGGATTTTCAAAAGCATGCTTCTGAAACAAAGCGACTTAAAAAATAGATTGAAAAATTGAAAGATGTTAGGAATAAATAAGGTTTATGGGATGACTTTCACAATATATAGTGCTACACAATTATCCTAAAGCATAGGTTCCCAAATGCGTCTGGCCTGCTGGCCCCTTTCCAGAAAAATAAGTAAGTAAATAAATAAATAAAACCAGTGTCCGTCTCCTCTGAGGAACGAAATCTTTTGGGAGATAATTTATAATCCTGGATCAAGCCTAGGTATCTTCTTTTGCAGTAAGCCCCACTCCCTAGATGGTTCCAGTCCTTGCCACTCCAGGAGAGTGGTAACACTCATTTGGGGAAAATATCGCTTAAAATAATGGCCCCTAGCTGTCCAGTGGATACTGATTTCTGGTGGCCTGTGTGACAGAGCAGAACTGCTTGATGGGGCTTCCTGGCTGCAATGTGTGCGGGAGCAGACTGCCATTCTTTCTCTGGTGATGCGACAAGTGCGAGCTACTAGCCTGTGGGTCAGGATGATCCAGCGGGGCTGAAAAAGCAGATATGCACACTTTATTCTGGGCAAACGTTTTATTTACCATGAGATTGCTGAATATATATATATACATATACATATATATATTTTTAAAAGGTGGCACTAAGCCAAATCTGTTAGCAAACATAATATAAAATAACCGAGGTCTTCATGTTTCACACTTCAGGTTTTAGACTTCCAGTTCTTCTTCCCGGTCCACACTCCACCACAACTTTAAAATTAAAGTGCTTGTTGGAACGGTCCCTGAAACGCTTTCTGCTCCTGGGGGTCCATGGCTTTTTGAGCCTCAAGGTTCAGCACTTTTCATATGTTATCCCTTTCAACCCCTCCAATATACATACACGAGGTTCCATTTCAAATAGACCACCCTTGGAGAGCTCTCTCAGGTGGAACTCACGTGAATCTTTTTGTTAGACCCAACCTGCACTCCAGGTATTGGCCCCCAAAAGTAAGACTTCACAGTCGATGGAATACCAATGAAGAGAGTCTGCCAATCAGGTGCAATACTGGAAATGTTCAATTTTTTTAGGGCAAGAAATTTAGAAAACACCTCCCTGGCCAAGCAACTGGAAGAAATCCAGATTTCTATGGCAAAGGATAGAGATTGGACACTCTGCAGACAGGAGTTAACAATGCCATTACTATCACTCACAAGTAGAAATGTACTGATGAGCTTGCAGAGCAGTTGCAGCAGTCCATCCAGAGGGACCTCACAGAAATTCAAGCTGGATTCAGAGAAGGATGGCAAAGAGGGATGCGACTGCAGGCATCAGATGGACCTAATGCCCAAAGGATGCCTGACTATGTTTTATTAAGAATGCAAAGCTATTTGACTATGTGGATTATAACAAACGATGGATAACATTGACTAGAAAGGCTTTCTAAGACTTAATTGTGCTCCTGTAGCATCCATACATATACCAAAAGGTAATTCTTTGACCAAAAAAAGATTTAGTACATGGTTTAAAATCAGAGTTGTAGCTTTTCACTACATTTATTCAATTTCAATGCAGAACAAATACTTAGAGAAACTGGACTATATGAAGAATTGAGAATCCTCAAAATTGGAAAAAGACAAACTAACAGCAAAACATGCTGTGTCATCACCATATTTGCTGAAAGTAAAAAGAATCCGAATAACATACACTTCAGCATAAGGAAAATAAGAATCATCATTACTGGGTCAATACGCAACATGATAAATTTTAAAATGCTGAAGTCATCAAAAGTTTCATTTTACTTGGATCCACAATCAACAGCCATAGAAAAAATTGCTTCAGCAAATCTCCCACATTATATCTTTTTAAAATTATTAACAAGTAGATATGCCACTGTGAGGAATAAGACTAGCTTGATTCAAATCATGGTATTTCCAGTTGTCTCATATGCTTGGAGAAGCTGGACAATTAAGAAAGACTCCAAAAGAATTGATGTCTCTTAGCTATGCTATTGGCAAAGAATCATAAGTGAATTTCCAAGAAAAAAAATAAAGATTTGATTTAGTAAAAGTCCACCCAGAATGCTTCTCAAGCAAAGATAGCCAGAATTTGACTTGGCTACTTTGACATTTTAACACAAAGAACCAGTTCTAGAGAAGGGCATCATGCTGGGGAAAATAGAACTTCACTGAAAGAGAAAAGCATCCTCAATGATAAAGATCGACACTGGCTGCAAGAGTGAGCTCAACATAATAACAATGATGACAGTTGGTGCAGGCCCAAGCAGTTTATCCTTCTGTTATACACAAGGTTATGACTCCACAAGGTTATGACTCTGAGTATGTGTCCTTCTCCTATATTAAGAAATCTGATTTCCATTTATTTTCTGTATAATATCTGGGTAGCGCAATTTTCTTATTTGTAAAATGTTTCTCAAATCATCTGAGGAGTACTACAAAGAAAACATATTTTTTAAGTTAAAAGGCTTCAGGGGGGAAAAGTATAATCTAAATATTAAGTGTTAGTCTAGGTTGGCAAGAAAAACAACTTCAGGGACACTCATGTGTGTGCAAGACAGAGTTTTATATAAAAGAGTAATTCTGTATTAAAAAATTCCAATTCAATCCATATCAAGTCCTTAAGTCCGATATTAGTCCATGTGTTTGTTACCAGTCTATAAATTCTTCTTCAGACTATGCAACACATGCAATGCTACCAAATGCAGGAAGATCACAGTCCAGCCAGTGGAAAGTCTTGGGAATACAGTGGTAGTAGAAGCCTCTTAGCACTGGCATGAGTCTCCACGTGGCTTCTTCAGTTCCAGGGCTCTGGCTGCCATCAGCATGAATCCATTTGGCTTAGCAACAGGAATGTCAAGCAGAGAGAGTGTGTGCCCCACCTCCAGGGAGGAAGACAGATGTTCCCAGAATCCTCAGGCCAAGGCCTGTCCACACAGAGGTCTCATTGGCTATTACCTAAGCAACAGGCTAGACTCCACCTCTTCGCCCAACTTGACAGATTTTGTAACTTGCACTTGAAGTGAAAATAACATTTCCATTTATGTCATTTTAGGGCTTAGACTGTTCTTTTGCAATAGACAATTTCAAGGTTGTAACTTGAAATTTACTGTATTGTCAAGCCAAAATTCTGTACAGCAAATTGTTGTCTTTGGCAACTATCAAGTTACATTTTTGAGTAGGTAATACAGTTATTTAGTTGATTCTGACTCAGAGTGACCTTTTCCAGGATTTCTGGGTCTTTCAATCCTTCAAGGATCAGATAGTCACAGCTTTTTCCAAGGAAGTAGCTGTTGGTTTTGAAAGGATAACCTTACAGTTAGCAGTCAGACCCCTAATCTATGTCACCATAAGAGTTTCTAGTTTTTGTATAATCAATGGTTATTGCCATAAGGGCTTCATGGAATAATGTATAGATGGATAGACTATAGGAAATATCCTTCATTGATCATATAACAAGTATAAATACTTCTATAGATTAAAAAAAGATAAGGGTTCTCAAGAAAATGTGTAGGGTAGTGTGTTAGTCTGGATAGACTAGAGGAACAAAATTTCAGAGACACGCATATAGGTATAAGGAAAGGGTTTATATACAAAAGAAATGTGACACTAAGAAGACATCCCAATCCAGTCCAGTGCAAAGTCGTAAGTCCAATATTAACCCATATGCTCGCAATCAGCTATAATGTCTGCTTCTGACTCAGGAAGTCACAGGTCAGTGGATGCAGAATTCTGGCGCGGGCAGGGGTCTCCCCAAGGCTCCTCGCTTCCAGGACTCAGGTCCATCAACAGCATGCCACTCCAGTTTCAGAGGTCTGTCTTCATCAGGGCAAAGCCGTGTCGTCTCTCCACTGGCTACTCCAGGCTCGCAGGCGCTGCCATTCTGTGTTGCCTGTGGTTAATCATCTCTGAAACTAACTCCCAACAACTGAGGAAGATAGCTTCTCATCTTCACGAGGGAAATACCGCAAGATTTCCCAGGAGTCTCAGGTGAAAGCCATGCCCATATAGAGGCCTCATCCGCTACTCAATGGCTTTCTCCAGATTAACAGGCCAGACTCAACCCCTACATTTCAATTATAAAATTAACAAAAGCACATGACTGCCACAGGTAGCTATTTTTATTTACCATCATGTAATGATTCATATGATTTGGTAACATCTAAAACTTGATTTACCTAATATTTCCATATTAGGTTATACCACTATAAAAAAGATTTCTCCACTTTCTTCTAGTTGAATATCATAAAATAAGACAAATATATTCAATTTTCACTCTTTGCTTTGATTTTAAATTCATTTAGCTCTCTAAAAATTTAATCATTCTGTTCTCTATAGATTTGTTCTACCATTAAACTTCTACCTTTCTCAATTTCCTTCCTTCAAACACTTCTAGAAATGAGTTGGAAAGTTTCTTAGATCCATTTGATAGAAATTCTTCTCACAACATTTTGACAAAAGTAATTTCAGCTTTATTTGAATTTTCTCAATTATAGAAAACTCAGGAGCACTCAAGAAGCCCATTTTATTTCTTTACACCTCTTCTGAGAATAAAACTATTCTTTATATCATACCATGCTGATCTATTTATTTTCTGTCATTTTTCTCTCATTCATATAGAGACATGCTTCTATGATCAGCATAACACCAGTCTCGTCCCATAGTGGCTAGATATTGGGCTGCTACCTACAACGTCAGCAGTTTAAAACCACGAGCCACTACAGAGGAGAAAGATAAGACCTTCCACTTCCATGAAGAGTCACAGTCCTGGGAGCCCATAGGGCAGTTTCCATGTTTCCATTATATCAAGAAGAGTTCTTCAATCACTGCCACCATCCATTTTAGAATTGTTTCTTCTTCCTTGCACTCATTGTTATTAGTGTGGTTCATATAACTCTTATCACAATCCATATAACCAAATTGGTTTCATTAAAGACTGGATTTTTTTTTTTAGCCAACTTACCCAAGTGTCCAGGTATTTTTTCAGCTGTTAAGTTTTTTTGCATTAGACCATAAATGGATGATTTTTGCATTAAACCATAAACACAAGTAAACTCTGGATCAGTCCAAAATGTGTTAAGAGTTATCAGGTCCAGGATGTGGATGACTTTTGGAAGCCATTTTGATTTTAATGACTGCACCAAAAAGAAAAAGGGAATGGAAATGGCAAACAGAGTTCAGCCCACAAAAGCAGGTGCAATTGTCTGAAACCGTGAATGCATACTTTCTAAGAGAAAACAGGCATCACAATTCCTTAAAATTGTAGAAAGATGCTGTGGTAGTCACGTGCTTATGTTAATTTTATGATTGAAATGTAGGGGCGGAGTCTAGTCTGTTAATCTGGAGATAGCCATTGAGTAGCCAATGAGGCCTTTGTGTGGGCATGGCTTTCTCCTGAGACTTCTGGGAAATCTTACGATATTTCCCTCGTGAAGATGAGAAGTTATCTTCCCCAGTTGTTGGGAGTTAGTCAGAGAGACAATTAATCATGGACAAGATGGCAGCATCAGAGAGGTTGGAAGAGCCGGCGCAGAGACCACACAGCTTTGCCCTGATGGAGCCAGACTTCTGAAGCTGGGGTGGAGATCTCTGCCAGCTATGAGTTGCTTCTGCTGTTGATGGACTCTGAGCCCTGGAAGTGAGGAGCCATGTAGAGACCCCTGCCAGCGCCAGGATTCTGCACCCACTGACCTGTGACTTCATGAGTCAGAAGGAGACTTTATAGACAGATTTCGGGCATATGGGTTAATATTGGAACTTTGAACTGGACTGGGCTCAATGTCCCATTCCTCTTGTATAAAAACATTTTCCTTATGTCCATATGCGTGTCCTTGAATTTGTTCCTCTAGTCTACCCAGACTAACACAGATGCAGAGTGTGTGATTTCTCGAAAGGTAATTTACATCCTTCGATATATACAACTTGGTCATTTTGAATTTTGAAAAATGTCTGTACCTTCCTCTCACTCGCCCTCTTTCCCTTCTGAACCGGAAGCAGCACTTAGCTAGACACACCCACCTCTTCTCACTCCATCTCCTATTTGGATGTTGGAAATCCCTAGTTTTTTTCAACTATTGTAAGATTTTTCTAGGGAACTTTTTCAGGGTATTTTGTCCACTCAAAGGACGTATTGTGATAATAATTATATGCATATTTTCCTTAACAAGCTATTTGGGGTTCTGCTTTTAATAATTTAGAAAATAAAATCACATTAACTATCTAAAAATTATAACACTGTCTCATTCCAGTTAGTTGCCTTTAATCAAAGAATGGCATTTTAGTGTGACTAAAATTAATTATAGATATGTATCAATGTCATCCTACCAAAGGAACTTGGACCAGCCAGAGGCCTGTGATTCAGTTACGATTTTAGGTCAGTCAGAAAACCCTCTTCTGATTGCAACCCTTCCCCCTCTATTCTTCTTAAAAGTTTACAGAGCACATGTAGAGGATTTTTTTTTCTACGTAGATGAATTTAAAGACCACGGGCTTTTGAATCCTCCTGGGCCTGTGATGCAAATACTTATAATTTGTGGCCAAGTAGGAGTGCTGCTCCTGTCTCAGTATGTGGCGAGGATTAGATAGGCACTGGCATGTATGACTTGCTTAGAACATGGGGTGCACTTGTTCCATGCTAGGCGTGCCCCTTGTGGTTAGTATCACTTGTTAGGACCTCCTCCTTTGTGGTCATACAACCGGTGGGGGAGGGGGGGGGGGGGGGCTAACTTCAAGGTGTGCATTTCAAACCCTTCCGTGAGTCTGTGGGACAAAATTGTGGCCCCCTACTCCACGAATGAGTTGGAGCCTATTCCCCGCTGTGGGGTGGTCTGCTCTCTCACCTGGCTGACACTAGGTACACAAGAGACCTTGCGGTAAGCCTTCCAGCACTTACCCGACCGCAGGACCTGAGCTCCAGACGCTCACTGCAGATGCGCCTTCCTGGGACCGTGCAAAGGTGTACTCTCTGGACTGCTCAGCTGGCGGCCAACTGCACTGGTGGCGGCTTGAGCCCATCCAGAGTCTTTCGAAGAAAGGCCCGGCCAATCCTAAGGACTCATCCCTATGGATGCGCTATGGACCTTGCGTCAACTTTGACGCACACGGGCTGCCGCGAGTCCTTATCAACTTGATGGTGATTGACTCGACCTGAAGTCATGGAGCTTTCACGTTTCTACAAAGAATGTAACCAAAGGTGGGGGGCGGGGGAGGGTAAGACGAATCATATTAGTCCTAGAAATAGACAGATGAAAGCAGCAGTGTCAAGAATGTGGAACTCGTTCTGAAGCTCCGCTCGCCATCCGAGCCTGCTCTATGAGAGCAGATAACACCATGCTGGATGGACAAGCTATTTGGTCATTGTTTTGTCCCAATTTTAGCTCTGCGTGTTGTGTTTTTTTGAAAATGAAAAGATTCATTTTCCTACATGCCCCCCAAAGTCATAAAAATAGCGCATAAACTAATGTTTATGTCCATGTTTATGTTTATGTCCATGTTTTTAAAATTAAATACAGGTAGTCCCCGGCTTACATAATGTTCCTTTCTGACTGCTCCATTAAAAGCAGGTTCGGATATATGTTTAATAACTTTGTTAAAGTTCCAAAAAGAATTGTAATTATCTGTCTTGTGGGGTTGGGAGCCGAGCATGGAAGCATGCACCGTGAGCATTCAGAGTCCTGGTGGTGTGGACCTGTGTGGGGCCGCGTGCGAGAAAGATGAGGCTGTCTGAGTCCATGGAGATTTACTGTCTCAGAAACCCTCTAGTCAGAATGGACAAGAGGACGCTGGGTCGGACCGCATATTACTGAGAAACAGTTGTTAAGTGCGAATTGCTGTAACTTGAATCTGTGTTAAACCAGGGATACCTGTAAATAGGGAACGAATGATTGATTTACGACACATGGCCTCTGACTCTGAAAGCTCAAAGTGTTTTTTTGGAGCAGCATCTTACTCCTCCCGCCTCCCAGCTCCTCCCCTTACCCCCCTCTCTTCCGCCCCCCCTCCTTTTCCTTCTCCTTCTCCCCTTCCCCCTCCCCCTCACCACAAAGAATATCGCCATTAATCTGGGCTAGGTGTCCCTTGTATTTTGGACAATGCGATTGCTAATGCATTTGATGTGAGTCATTAAAATTGATGGCCATTTCTGCTTGTTCTGTGCCTCTTGAAGTTCAAGTACTAACTTGTGGGCAGTTTCCTGGCTGCCTGTGAGGTCGTCTTTCTAAAGGAACCAGCACCCTCTAGTGTCCGCTGCAAGCATAGCAGTTCTGATCGAGGCAAAGGAAAAAACGGGACGGATTAGCCAGTGTCTGACCTTGCATTGTACACTGCGCTAAAATACTACAGCAGAGGTTCTCAACCTGTGGGTCGCAACCCCTTTGGGGGTCGAACGACCCTTTCACAGGAATCCCGCACTTCATAACAGTTGCAAAATCACAGTTATGAAACAGCAACGAAAATAATTCTATGGTTGGGGTGGGGGGTGTCACCACAACTTGAACTGGATTAAAGCATTGCTGCATCGGGAAGGTTGAGAACCACTGCCCTATGGTCTATCAGTATAGCCAGTTATTTCTTTCACTCTCCGTATGACCAAATGTGTGTGTGTGGGGTGGGGGGAGGTAGGAATGCAGATCCTGCCCAAATGCACTTTTTCCAAATAAGCCTCAAACCAAAAGTCAACATATATTTCGAATTCAGCAAATTTGGCTTTTGCTACTATCGACAAGGACATCCTCTGCTACCTCGTTTGCGCTTGCAGCTCGGTGTGAACAGGCTTTTCCAAAATGCCAGCATGCTACTGGTCCGCTAGAAAGCAAGCAAGCTCTGGCAGCCCCGCATGCCCCTCCCGCAGAGAGAGGACTGCTGCCATCCCCTTATGTTTGGCTCTTCTCTTCTTTCAGGTTGTCTACAAAGCCTGGCTCTGTTCCCAGTATTTTGAAGTCACGCAGTCTAACTGCAGAAAGACCATTCCTTGCAAGCAATACTGTTTGGAGGTTCAGACAAGGTGTCCGTTTATCTTGCCCGACAATGACGAAGTCATCTACGGAGGACTCTCCAGTTTCATCTGTACAGGTACAGTGCAGGGCGGGGGCTGCCAGCCGCTCTCTCGTGGGTGGGCTCTTCTGCTCCCTCCTGTTTTGCTTTCTCACCTGGGGATTCCCTCCCACAGGTCCTCACCATGTAGATGTGGCCAGGGGTGTCCCCAGCTTCCATCCAGAGGAGCAGAGAAAGCTTCTGCCTGGAGGTGGATGCTTTTCCATTTCATGACTCGTTATCCCTCGTACAGCTGTGAGCCCCACACAAACTTACTTGGTACAAAGATAAGTCTGAGGACAGAATTATGGTTCTTGGACTGACTTGAAGTTGACTCAGAGAGGGGCTGGGCCAGTGGTCTGCCTGGGTGAGCTCTGCAACCCTTCAGAACCAAGGATGGGGATGAAGCCAGAGAATCGCTATTTCTCTGTCCAGTTCCTATGGCTGGGCTTAGGTTCAGGGCATTCCAGGGCATTCCAGGGTGCATTCCAGGTCAACAACAAATGCTCACCAGGCCAAGTTGTGGGCTTCTGTGTACTAAAGTTACGTAAGCCCAGGGAAACAAGAATGATTCTATTTCCAGTGAACCAGGTGTACTTCTCTGAGCAAATGATTCAGAACAGGCACAAGGCCAATGTCGCTCTTTGTTTTCTGGATCTGTATAAGCCTTTCCAGTTTCAGACGCAGAGTAAGATGCAAAGGACCAGAGGCATTTGTTTTGTAACGTGAGGAGCAGACAACAAGAACAAGCTCCTTCACCAGCGGTGTGCGGACTGAGGACCTCTGTTCTACATTCTCTTTTCACCAAAAACCTGTCCAATCCTCTAACATCAATATGGCTGGGATGACTGCATGACTGCCTTTTAAGTTGCATGGATTTAAATAAAACAAACAAAAAAAGCCACACACTATAGACTGATAGAAGTATTATAGTACAAATAACCCGGATCAAGAAACATTAAAGGCCTACTTTTTTTGAATTACATTTCATGAAGTCCCCCTAAAATAAATGTAATTTGATGATCCACTTAAAATGTATCCAACTATTTCCACGTTGCATAGTGTCCATCAATCGCACATGCCTCACTGCCTGCCCGGCCACTATGACTCCTTGATCTAGATGATAACCTTTTACAAAACACCCTACTCAAGTTTCCTCTCTCGCCTCCCTCC
The DNA here is from genome assembly GCA_004026705.1 of Nesogale talazaci. Classification (NCBI taxonomy): domain Eukaryota; kingdom Metazoa; phylum Chordata; class Mammalia; order Afrosoricida; family Tenrecidae; genus Nesogale; species Nesogale talazaci. The sequence goes on from PVJH01006969.1 coordinate 78,202, forward strand.
TCCCCCAGAACTGATTATTTCTTATGCTGTCCAAATTTTGAGGAAGGCCATCCAACTGAAAATTAGCAGATGTTGATGTCAATGCTCTTTCTATCATGCGTTCATTACTTCATTGACACTAGGTCCCCAGGAGGACATGGGTAATGACAATGCCCCCTGAGACGGGTTGCTGTCAGGATTCCAGATAAAAAACCAAGTGTGGTGTTAATGAGACGTTGCCATTGGAAAGATGCACATGAACTATATGATATAAAGTGATTTCCCAGTCATGTTCAGTTCTTCCAATTGATTGGGTGCTCAGATCTTTTTTGATGTTGTTGTTCCTCTTTTCTGGAGAGAAATGGGAGAGAAAAAAAGAAGAGTTGGTGGAGGAGAGGAAAAGAGAGAGAGAGACAGAGACAGAGACAGAGACAGAGAGAGACAGAGAGGGGAACCAAGGAAGAAAGGAAGGAAAGACATCATCATTGCTTCATTTTAATTCTAGCCAAATTTATGAAAGACAGTTAAGTGATCTTGGCATTCACCTGGAGCTCTGAATCAATGAGGTGTTTCTTGGAACTGATGAAGTGTCTAGGATTTGAGGGAAGCTGGGAGACGTGTCTAAAAGTGCCTTGTGCCTTTGTCTGCACATCATTTTTTTGTTATTCTTGTAAAAATTCAGAAACTTTTGTCAGATTTCCAGAGTTAAAAAGGCCCCTATGAAAGGGAACTATTTCTTTCTCACCCCCACCTCCCCTCCCCCCGAATTTTCTGATCCTTTAGGAAGTATATGAATCTAGAATAGAGATTTGAATCTATGTCTTGTTCCTTAAGGTTCTTAGAAGACTTTCAGAATCACAATGCTGCAGTTTAGCCTCTTTCTCCACCACCACCACCACCCCCTGCCCACCTAGCTTTTCTTAGGCATAGCATAGTACTTAGGGTTCCTATAATGCCCAAGAGTGAATGTTGGTCCTTGGAATTGGTGAGCCACTTGGAAGGTTCAGAACAGAGTGGGGGGGGGGCGCGGGGGGGCGGAGGAAGAATCTTCCTCATCCAGCAGTTCTCAACCTCCTTGATGATGAGGCCATTTAATGCAGTTCCTGATGTGGTGGTGACCCTACAACATTACTTTCATTACTACTTCATAACTGTCATTTTGCTACTATTATGAATTGGGCAACCCCTGTGAAAGGGCTGTTCAAATCCAAAGGAGTCGTGACTCACAGGTTGAGAACCGCTGCTCCAAATAATCAGGTGTCATTTATAATCATGGTATCAATTTTCCAATTCAGTGATCAATGCCTCACTTGCAAAGGGTGCAAACACAACTTTCCCGTGTCCTGGATGAGCATGTTCACAATTCATGTTTTCTGGTATTCTGCCATTTTTTTGTGCGTGCCCTACCCCTTCAGCCAGCCAGTCAGACAAGAGTAGAAACCAAAAGTAAAATCTGAGAATACATCTCCACGGCTACACAATGTCTTTGATTAAAGGACAGTACAGCAGGTCATGATCAAATGTTCTCCAGCTGCAGGCACAGATGTCAAGAAGGCTGTGTCCTTGGGTGGTTCATGCTGCTCTGGACCGTTATAGGAGACAAAGGCAGGACAGGGCCCTTACCTGATATGTCTATGGATTCTCATAGTGAGACTAGTTCTGGCACATTCCTGAGCGAGCACTTGAAGAATTCATCAGAAAGAAAATGTGAAGTGGCGTCAGTCAAGGTGAAAGCTGTTATGTAATATTCAGCATCATGAGGCATAAGTTACCCAAGTAGTGCTGTTAGCAGGTGGATTTGCATTGTTTGCCCCTCCCCTTTTGTGAACTGGAAGGAGCCTTTTTTCTGGGACCCCTCAATGTCACTTCATCACGGTGATAATTATGTGGGCTCCCTTTCCACACTCCCTCACCTGATTGGGCATCCCTCAGAGAAATCCCTGATTGCCTACAAGGAAGTCAAGTGAAAAAAATACCAGGAAGAGAAGAGTATCATAGTCTGTGGTGCTAGGGCAATAGACATTATGAAAATCTGCACTTGCTGGATAGAAAATATTCCTCACTGTGATTTGGTGCTCTATTTCCCCCAGAGAAATTGTCATTGGGAAAAGAAAGTGAAAGTTGGTCCACTGGAGTGTCAGTGACAAGGGAGATGAAGCATATCTTGAGAATAATATATAAATACCGTATTCCTTGTTTTGAGCTGTGGCAGGAATAAGGTTATGTTTCTGCCTCATGAGAAAATGCTGTGGCCTGCTGTTGGTGGTGGCCACCTGTGATGGGGGGTGGGGGGGGCGATTTGAGACATCTTGTGGCCACGCTGGGCAATGGCACAGGTGGAAAGAGGTGATCTTACCAGGCTTGAGCAGACCAGGTGCCCCTAGTGAGGACCCCAGCAGACCCAGCACCCCCAGTTCAGTGCCCTGACTCACAGCTCACCTGGAGAACCCAGCAGAACGCCCCCTCAGGGTTGTTCGGGTTTCACCTCTTTACTGGAGGGTTCACACAGCCAGCTCCGTGGTCAGCGGCCCAGCGTGTAACGGGCCAAGGCCACCGGAAATCCTGACCTCCAGGCAAGAGGAGTCCATTTTCCAAGGAGAAGGAAGGGGCGCTACCTTGATCTGAACATGGAGCCTTAGAAAGGAGCTCAAAGAAACCTGCGGTGTCATTGTTGCAAGGTGCCATGGAGGCTTCCCTGGGGACGCACAACAGAAGGAACACCCCCCGCCCAGAAGGAACACCCCCCCCCCCCCCCGCCCACGTTCCTCATAATGGAAATACCTGCCTCTGGCTTCTCCTCCTTCATTTGTGAGAGTTTGCAGCTCTGAAAGCACTTTCAACATTTTTGTTTAGAGTGTATTAGTTAGTTGAAAAGAATGTTTAAAAAGATGTTCTAAAATGAAGTGTCTTAACTTTAAAAAAAACTGCTTTCCATATATTTTAATTTGCGAATTTGTAATCTTTTCGATATCTGTTTTCTTCACGTGTCAATCTATTTCATGATATATAAATCACTTTTAATTTTCAGAAAGAATGCTAGGTGCTTACGCAATTATAGCATTATTTATCATTCCGTGACAATGCTTGAGCATGTCAAAATCTTAGCAGGTCTAGCGAAAGGATGGGCAGAGACAGAGAGAGAAAGGATCCAGGGAAGGCTAAAAACAAACAAACAAACAACAACCACTGGTGGACATGGCCACAGCTCTGACTCAGCAACCCCACCGCACAGGGCAAAATTGCTCCTGGAGGTTTCTGACCCTGCAGCTCTTTATGGGAGTAAAAAACCTTGTCTTTCTCCTGCAGCGTGGCCGGTCATCATAAAAATGGTCAAAACATGAAAATAAATGAAAGGAAACGGAAGCTAAATATTATAGTAACTTCATGTTTGAGGTCCCATCTTACATTACAATACCATACTTTCCGAGATTGATTTAAAATCATATCCTTACCTGTGAATTCAGATTGTGAATACATAAAGACAGTTTTTCCTGACATTCATTCACAGCAACTCACCCTTGTCTTCTGAACAGTGTTAGGTCAGGTCCTGGGGGTAGAAATTGAGATATCTGCATTCTTCTCATGGCTACGAATTTTGGAAAGTCATACCTACTGCAAAGCTTCATCTTCCTTCTATAAAAATGAGACAACAGTCTGTAGGCTCCCTGAATTCATTGTCCGCAGGATTATTGAGTGTCAAATGCCAAGTTAAATAGGCCCTGTGTCTGGCCCAGTCTGACCATGCCTGCAGATGGGTCAAGTGTCACAGCTTCAAAAGTGAGGGCAGGTTTCTGCATTCCATTTCTATGCTTTGCCTGACTTAGGAGGAGAAATGAAAGAGATAGGAGATGCAGGAGTCTGGGAGAAAACACTCAACAACACTATGTCTGAGCTTTTCATGGAAAGAAAGGGAATCAGTCTCAAGAACAACCCAACCTTGATCTCAGGGAAGCCCAAGATTGCCTTCAGCACAGGCTCTGTCTGCCTTTTCCACTCCCCTGTCGTCAGGACACATGGGCTGCAGGTAGACTGTGTAGAAAAGATGCGATCTGCCCTCTAGTGCTGCCTTGGAAGACTTGCACTGATGCCAGCCCACAGTTGCCTCCTAACCTTGGGACACAGGTGTGCTTCTGGCAAATCTGCCCAGTCCTCTCTGAAATACCTTGAACAGATAGCACATGTACTCAATCAGGATTTTAGAAGGCTATGCAGAGAGAGGGAGAGGTGTGGGATGCCAGGCACCTAGACAGCTAAATGAGTCCACGCCTAGGTGGAGATTGGTTGGAACCCAGATCATTATATATCCCCCTCCAGAACTACAGAACCGTATATGAATGCTGAAACTCCGCCTTTCTACTGCAATAGAGAGTTACAATGCCTGCAAGCCCCCCCACAGTTCTCCTCTGCTCTCCAACTGTACGGCTATTCTGAGTTGGAATCCCCTCCACAGCAGTCAATTTTCTGTTTGTTTTGCTTATAGTTTGAGCAGGCAAGGCCTTAAGGCACGGGAAGGAGTTAAATCTGGAATTTCAGTCTTCAAGAATAACTATGGGCAAGAGCAAATTTAATTTGTAAACGGCACGTGCCTACTTTGTCTGCATTTAAAATAATCTTTGCTAAACACGATACCCTGCTGGTGTCGGGGATTAGATGTTGGACTGCAAACCCCAAGACCAGCCATTTAAATACACTAGCTATGCAGTGGTGTGTGTGTGTGTGTGTGTGTGTGTGTGTGTGTGTGGTTTCTACTCTCATAAAGAGTAACAGTCTTGAAAATGCACACGAGCGGCCCTACCTTGTTCTCTAGGATCGCTTTTGGTCGACTGTGAGTTTAGTTTATTTGGAAGCATGGGACCCATCTTTGTAGCTATACCAGACAAGGCATGATTTTGAAAATTGAAAACTATCTTAAATGGCTATGGATTTCAGCAGTTTTACAGTGAATCTGAATGACGAATCCCTCCAGAATCACAGGAGGCCCGGTGGCTTGGTGGGTCACGCACTGAGCAGGGAACAACAAGGGCAGCAGTTAGAACTCCCAGAAAGACGGGGTTTTCTGCGCCCATCGAGTGGTGCAGTTCAGAAACCCAAAGGACCCTCCTCGACCCTACAGGGTCACTCACTGTGAAACGGAATCAACCGGAAGGCAGCGCAAGTTTTTCCATTTCTTTGATTACACAGCCCTCAGCACTCATGCCTATGTTCCCACCTCCCAAAAGAATCTATTATCTCGGAAGTAAGAATAGATCCACATTTACTGGCTATCAGTTTCATGTTTCACATATGTGTCTCCTACCAGTCAGACCTTCCAGGATTTCTTCTGTAGGCCAGCATCTCATTCTCTTATAACACAGCTAGGAAACAACTTACCCATGGATAAGGCAGAAGATGGGAGGTTCTGCTTGTAATCTGCCGTGCGCAGTTTTGCAGAGTTCAACAAACATGTCGCTCTTTTAAACAGCATTTCTCACGTTACAAGGAAAATGGCATGTATTTTGCAATAGAAACCATTTTTCTGATTAAATGCAAAAAGGAGAACTTGTCCAGCTGTTGCCATGCAATGTACTACAGAAAATGCGGTGCTTGGATGACTGTGATTTTCAGGTATATTGGCTAGCACACTTATTGGGCTTTATGTTCGCATGTACCCAGATATGCTCGCGCACAAAGACCGAAGGTTTCAAGAAATGTTTGCATCCCCAGCACTGTGGATGTAAACGACCTTCCTCTAGTCTAGGTTCAGTCACTTTCCATTACTTTTATCGTATTTCTTATCACTGAGACACATAAATGTTGGTTAGTGTCTCATGATGAAAGACGATATGAGGTACATCTTAAAAATTTTTAAATGAGCCAATTTTTCTCAATTGTGAAACCCTGTCTTTTCAGTCTCTGGGGTTTAAATAAGGGTAGGTGGGAGTGTTGTTGTCCTAAGATAGAATGCATCAGATAATCATAATGCCTAGAGTTTACCAAAAGAATATCAGCATGTATCTTCAACGTGTGTTTCTCTTCAAATTCAGAGGCTCAAGTGTTTATATGAAACATGAAGCCATTATTCAAAACTATTTAAATCCTTTCCTTTGCAAGCAGTTTTCATATGGTACAGTTTTCTCTTTGTGTTTTTGAAAGAGTATCCAAATGTGTATGTGGGCATACACACATGCATCTGTAACTAACTCATATATGTGATCACAGAATATAATTTATGTGTATGTATATTTACAGCTATGCATATATTAATGTAATTTATATCATGTATACTATTTGAGTACCTCATTATTGAAGTTTATAGGTAATTCAAAATAGAAACTTTAATATTGATTGCTTTTTTGTTTGTTTTAGCATAACTTCAAATTTTACTTTGAAGTCATTTCCAAAAATGGAGTGTGTCCACTTTAGGGAAGGAAGCAAATGCATCAATGCCCAGGAGGAAAATGAACAAATGTAAATCTACTTCAATATAAAATGTCTGCTTTAAGACCATTTTATTGCCACTGTTGACTTATTGATCTTTCACTTCCAAATACGGTATTTTGCCTTTTTCTTTTTTGTTAATTTTTACTGTTAAAGCATCATTAATATCTGCTTCAGGAAAATTGAAAGTAAAGATTTCAGTACAGACACATACCCTTACTCATGAGTGTAGGCATTCGTGCAACCTTCATTCATATGTCTTCAGTTGCTTAACCTTTCTTTATGACCAGAGGACAAAGATGGCGCTGGTGTGCACTAGTCCGTCCTTGTGCAGGTAGCTAGAAAAGCCCAAGGCAGACTGGGGAATCCTTATTTTTTGCATTCTTGTTGGATAGGTAGCTTTAAAAAGTTTCATCCTTTCATAATAGACAAGAGACAAAGACCACTACTTCTGATCATTTTAACGTACATGTCACATGTACATATCAAAATATAAGGTCAGTATTTCTATTAAAATATTGTATTTAAAAGTCAAATTTTCAAGCTATGGTTGCAAAACTCAGACAATGTCCAATATCCATCTTTTGTCTTGTCATGTAAATAATGTCTGACTGTTGGTTTAATAGATATTGTCACAATTAGAACACGCATCTTCACTACCTCTCTTCATACTCACCACTCCTCCTTGATCTTATAGAGCTTTATGAATAGGTTTTCAAAGACTTAGCCCATGAATATATATATATATATATATATATATATGATTCTGTATATTGCATGACCACAGTAAGGTCCTTTGCACAGTTGCTATTATATAAACATGGTATAACATTTTTTGGGGGCGCATCACTGCCCTCTGGTGGTCCTGGAAGCTACCCAGCCTTGCTCCTGGAGAATTGCTGCTGGATTTGAACCACCAAGCCCGTGGGTTGCAGTCCCGCAGTCAACCACTACGCCACCAGGGCTCAGCCCTTGTACAACATTTTTTAAAGGCAACAAGTTAAAGCTAAGTTGACCAGTTACAGATTTCTCATAGTATGTTAATCTGTCTTTGAAGATGATCATTAAGGCTATTTCCAATCCTCTGTTATTCAGGGAAGTCCAACAAGAAATATTTTTGTTGCTAAATCACTTCCTATACATGTGAATTCATCTGTGTCACTAGGATGCCAGCGCATGGAAGTACTACTCATAAATCAATGCGTCTATGCAATTAGAAAGAATTTTCCTTTCAAACTATTCCCGATTCTGGTCATCCTACTCCCCTACTGCCCTAATTTCCATACAAGAGTGTTTCATCTCCTTAAGCAGGGCTTGATGGAACCATGGTTGACTCCTCCAGCCTCATTTATTATCATCCCCCCTTTAGGATCCTGCAGTCCAAATGCTTGTCAGCCAGTCAGTTCTTTTGCTTGACACACTCATCCAATGCATCTTCCCATGGTTAATCCCCAAGCATCTCTTCACCCCTTTGCCCCTTGGAAATCTAAGTTAGAGGTGAACGAACATGTTCACTTCTAGTGCTTCCCCTTTTATAGCACCCACTGAGCTGCCATTTAACCACTCGCAAGATTGTCTTCTTTCCATTTTATGAGGAGTTCGATTAAGTAAGGGCTTTCTTGTTCGTGATAAATCCATTTATCTTTGCAGAAGATATCTATTTGGTGTCAAGTTTGTTCTATCATTCTATCGTTTCTAGTTTGATTTCATGTACTACTCTTATTGTGTTTGAACAAATATACCGGATTTATGTCCCCAGTATATTTGTGGTCTGCAAATACCCTTGACTCACAAGAAAAATGGAAAGGATGGAGTGAGTGAAGGAAGGGGAAAGGAGATGAGGAATTTATGGCATTGTTCTTTTGAGACAGCAAAGAGTCTGCAAGGAAAGGATAGTGACGAAAGCCAGGCAGGGTAATAGGTCCACAGGGGCCTTCTACTTCCAAGCCATTGTCTCTAAGTGGTAGTCAGTGCTGACAGGTCAAGGAGCCAAGTGTTGAACATACTTTGAACCGAATGTTCTTCCTTCATAGTCTACAATAAGAATAGCAGTCTTGTATTTCAGATTTTTTGGTTGTTGTTCTTACATTCCACCCCTCCTCCCACATGTAATATGGGATTCGGTATCGAATTGGCTGCAGGTCGTTGCATTGAACTCAGCTCCACCTGAAAGGCATGGATTAAAAAAATGTTAATACTGGGCTGAGTCCCGGTGGCATAGTGTTTGTATGTGGGACTGCGGCCCACTGGGTTGGCGGTTCAAAATCCAGTAGCAGCTCTCCAGGAGCAAGGCTAGGCCTCCTACTCCCTCCAGTGGACAGTGATGCCCACCCCCCAAATGCCTAGGAACTGATGAAACATATAACTTTATGGGAAATAAAATTGAAATGTATTCCCAAACCTAACAGTATCTAGTAATTTGGGAATAAAACAAACACAAGAATAGAAAAATATCTGTCTTATATGAAGACAAATTTTGTGTACTTCAAAAGTTTCAGAGGATTAGAGGGCAGGAAATAATAAAAAGGAATTATAAAAATGATGAGAAACCTCAGTTGAGCAGATTTAGAGGATAAACTTAATGTGGAGAAAGTAATAATGAAGACGAAAAAGTATTAACATTATAGGTTACTTATTATAAAAGAAAAAATATTTTTTGTAAATTCCATATACCTCCTTGTGAAGCTATTTAGAGCCACAATAAATTTGCTATGCTGTTGTGCAAGCTGTGTCCAGTTTTCCTACTCTAGTAATTATAGTGTCTTAGATATGTGTCTGAAAAAGCCTTGTGTCAGGAACACACAATCTGTGAATTTTTACTTTTAAAATATGACCTAAATAGACCATGAGGTAGATTGCCGTCTATTGGAGAAAGTGTTTCTTTTTAACCTCTCTTGCTACTATTTGTTAGTCTAATTTTACATACCATTCTTATGGTTTGGGAAGGAAATGCACACTAGTATTGTCTTACACAACAGTTTTAATATCTGGGCAGCTTTCAATCTTCAAATCTCATTCTTCAACTTTACTTTCTATTATATGCCAATAAATTCATTCTGCTGCATGATGACTCTATATTGCAATGTAGAATTGTCCCTTAGAGCTTCCTAGGCTGTAACCTATAAAGGATCAAACTACTGAGTCTTTTGCTTCAATATTTTCCTAAAGAGTGGCTCATTTCCACACTCTAGTGTGCAAACAGACAGATAAATCATAAAGTGTCATTAGTACAAATTTGTGACATTATTTGTGACTTTCTAGTTACAAGTCTACACTCGAGTTCCAGGGTGGCTACAAGTAATTTCCTTACATAAAATACATGCCAAGGACAGGACAAACATTGTTTTATAAAATGTGGTTAATGCATATAAAAGCCAAAAGCTATTGCCACCAACATAAACCTGACTCAGAGTGAACCTCTGAGACAGAGTAGAACTGTCCTATTGGTTTCGGAGACTGTCATCTTAAGAGAGCAGGCAGCATTGTTTGCCTCACAGCAGCTGACTGAGGGATTTGCAAAATCCACCAACCAGTTAGCAACCTTCAATGTGTGGGCCTATTTCTTTCATAGCAGAAATGGGTATGGTGGTACCACGGGATGAGCATTAGATTGCTAAATACTAGATTGATGGCTTAACTCCGCCAGTTTCTCCTCCAGGGAAAGATAAGATTTTTTCCTCCTAGTAAAAAAAAAAAAATACACTCGGGGCTGAGCCCCGGTGGCGTAGTGGTTTTGCAGGACTGCGGCCCACTGAGATGGAGGTTCAATTCCAGCTCCACAGGAACAAAGGCTGGGCCTCCTACTCCCACCACTTGAGGCATCACTGCACCCCCCCAAAAAAAAAACAAAAAAAAATTATTCTCTCAGTCATCTCATGTAAGGTTGATATGAGCCACACTCCATTTGATAGAAAAAGGCACGGCCTATTTTTCTTAGAATATACAAATTAGTATGTTCTGAGCACATTGTCCAAAAGATAGCCTTCTGTATTTTATTTCGTTCCACAAAGATTTGCTAAAGACTCATTGTATATGATTTGGGTCATGGCCTTAACTAATCACACTAAATTAACTCAAAAGTAACAAAATTTTACTTCCTTGCATTTCTGTAGGGCCAAAGTTTGACAACATAGAGTCACAAAGGTAAAATCAAAGGGTCTGCCAGGATTTTTGTGCTTCTGTGGAGGTTCTCGGGGAAGGCCTGTTTTCTGGCCATTTGGATTGTTGGCAGATTTCAGTTCCCTGGTGCGGTGGAACTGAACTCCCAATTTTCTTTCTGGTTGTAAAATGAAAGCCTTTCTCTGATTCCATCGTCCACCTGTGACCTTTAGCCTTTGTCCATCTTTGTCCATCTTTAAAACAGAGCAAATCCTTCTGAAGAACCCTATCTTGCTTGGCCTATGTTTTTGCCTCCTTTGTCAGGTTTTGAGAGTTCAGGAGATTAGGATTATCATGCCTGGAAAATGAAGGATTGTTGTTGAAGTTGTCAGCTGCCATCCAGTGGAAGTCTCTCCATGACGACCCACTGTGTGCAGACAGTAGAACTACTCCGAAGAGTTTTCAAAGCTATGGCCTCTCTGAAGCAAATCATCTGGATCTGCCTTCCAAGAGACCTCTCTGGGAGACTCACCTGATTTGGGGATCAACTAAATAGCAACCTTACTTTTTTTTTTTTGCAACACTGCTCTCTGGTGGTCATGGGAGCTACCCAGCCTTGCTCCTGGAGAGCTGCTGCTGGATTTGAACTGCCAAATCCATGGACTACAGTCCCTCACTCAACCACTACGCCACCGGGGCTCAGCCAGCAACCTTAATTTTTAGTTCTATAAGATAATTATTCACAGATTCCAAGATTAGGACATGACCACCTTTTGAGGTATCATTACCATGCTTACTATACCTATAATATAAATGCCACTATGCTTGATGCTCACAAGCCAAACTTGATTAGTGATGTAATCCACAACCTAGGAAATATATGCTCACTTGAAACACTAAACATATCTGGTCATTTTTAGATGGAAAGCATCATGTGCAAGATATTTTGAAGGTACAGAGGAAGATAGTATCAATAATTATCTCTCAAAGAAATACACATGTATGTTATTATTACATGGCAGATGGGAAAAGGGAATTACAAAGAAATTAAGCTTGCTCAGTCTTAAGTAAGTTATTTCCTAAAAAAGGAAATAATTTGAATTTATTTTTTTAAGAAGCAACAGTAAGCATCTAATTCCTAGTTTCATGGCTGACATCTTTACCATCTTTGTCACTACCACAGTGAGCATACTAACGACTCATGTTGCTCAAAACCGAGAGCAAACACAAACCCACCTCACCACCATCAAGTTCATTCTGATGCACAGCAACCCTGTAGGACAGAATCTAATTCTTGGAGTTTCCTGATCATGACTCTTTACAAGAGTAGAAAGGAATATCTTCCTCGCATGGGGTAGCTAGCAGATGGTTTCAAATGCTGATTCTCTGGCTAATAGCCCAAACCAGAACCCACTGCATGAATTGAAAAACAATTTGGGGGCTGAGCCCCGGTGGCTCAGTGGGACTGCGGCCCACTGGGACGGAGGTTCAATTCCAGCAGTGGGGCTGGGCCTCCTAACTCCCACCACCGGAGAGCAGTGATGCCCCCCCCCAAAATTTTTTGAGTGTTTAATGTGTATATGACATTTAGGCAAATGCTTAAGATTGACACCTTACCGTATTAAATGGTCAAGATGTCTCCATGTGATATATGTGCTGATAAGACCTGTTTCAAGTCAAAATCTAACCAGTGTAAGCAAAAAAGACAATCCATTGTCAATGTAACTGGAAAACAAGAGGGTAAACTTTATATAATTCACTTGTCTTATAGATGGTGGATAGATCAATACATAGATGATAGGTAAATTAAAGGGAAGACATGTATAAATATATGTGTGTATATGTATGTATGTATATATATATATATATAGAGAGAGAGAGAGAGGAGACTGACACAAGCTAGGCATATGACAGACATATGGACTAAGATACATAGAAAGCGAGATGAATTTTGCTCTAGTTCTAGCTCCCATTCTAGCTTTAGGTTTCTTTCTACTCATGTCTTGACTTGACTTTTCTCTGGTAATTTATCTCACCAGCAGATGGCTTCAGTTTTGGCGATCACCTGATTTCTAATATTTTTGGCAAAGGTTCTCTGTGTCTCAGGATCATTGCCTTGACCTAAACTCTCCTCCTGCACTGTAGTAAGTTGAAAGGAATGCTGGGTAGTCATGATGTTAGTCCTGGGCCCATGCTGGGATGGGGTCGGCCCCACTGCACACTAAATTGGAAAAGACTCATTTCCAAAGTGAAATCTGGGTGCTGCTCCCAGAAAGGGTAGTGGATGCTTTCTGATTAAACACCTGCCCACTCTTGTCATATCAGCATTAAAACACAGAAAACCCAAGTGATTTTCTCTACATGCGTCTTCAGACTTTTCTGAAACAGGGTCCTTCCTGTTGCTGTGAAACTTTCGGATTCTAATATCCTATACTAACATAGTAACCTTCTGTCTAGTATCATTTGCTATTACATTTATAACAGAAAAGGTATTCTTACTCATTTAAAAATAGTCATCCAAATATGCAAAAATCTATACTGAAAAACATAATTCCTTCATTTTGTGTATCATTAATTGTGTAATGAGTATCATTAAATATACTTCCATTGTGCTATTTTAAGCATTCATTATAGTATAATTTTTGAGAATAAAGTAAATTTAGTTTCTATTAAGCAGCATTGTCATTTATATCATTTCAATTTTGAAAGACTACAATAAATATTGACTTATTGCTTCAAAACAAATTCAGTGATTTGAACTTCACAGATAAAAGGGCTAGTAAAATTTAGACTTGATTTTATGGTAACAATGCTACTTGAATTTAATATAAAAATAGTAATAATTTATAAAGTATTGAGGGATGGTGGGGGATGAGGGAATGGGGAGGGATGGGAAAAGATGAAAAGCTGATGTTGGGGCTGAGCCCTGGTGGCGTAGTGGTTGTACGCGGGACTGCGGCCCACTGGGACGGAGGTTCAACTCCAGCAGTGGGGCTGGGCCTCCTACTCCCACCATCGGAGAGCAATGATGCCCAAAAACAAAAACAAAAAAACAAACAAACAAAAAAAAGAAAAGCTGATGTCGAGGGCTCAAGTGGAAAAGCAAATTGTTTGAGAATGATGATGGCAGCAGGTATGCAAAGGTGCTTGACACAGTATATGTATATATGGATTGTGATAAGTGATGTATGAGCCCCCAATAAAATTATATATATATATACATATATATATATATATATATACATAAAATGAGAGAGAGAGAGAAACAAAGAGAGAGAGAGAGAGAGAGATTCTTACCAAGCAGGGCATGATATTGCTTGATTACTGCATACTCTGGGTATTCCACTCCACTGCCTTCAAGGGAACTCCAATTCATGTTGACTCTGGATAAGCTTTCTGTACAGGACATTTTTATGGGAGCTCAGCTCATCTTTTCCCCCCAGAGCCACTCCCAGGTTTGACCCTCAAACCTGGAGTTGAGCAGCCTACCTCCCAACCCATAGCACCACTAGGGCTCCTTTCCTGTGAACATGAAGGTTTAGAATTATTATCCCCATTTTACAAGTAAAGTATTGCCCGTTACTATTTTTTCACAGTTCTTCAACATGAAGCTCTACACTTGCATATCACTGGTTGCAGTGACTTGAGAAAACCCACAGGGAAACCCATGTGTATCAGAATAGACTGTGCACCAGAGGAGTCCACTACACTTTTCCAAGCACATTAACCAAACACTAGCCTAGGACTTCTAGGTAGAAGTTGCTATTCTTGCTTGGGGTCTATTGAATTGACCATGACTCGTAACCAGCCTATGTCCAACAGAAAGAAATGCTGCACAGTCCCGGGTCTGTGAGATTCTTCCTCTCTTTCACCAGCACTTTATTTTACCAACTCTTGTCCAGGGATTAGTTTTCCTTAAAACATGCCTTAGGTCCATTAGACAAAGCCTCAGCATCCCAGCTATGCTTCTTCTGACACAAATTCTTTTGGCAGTTCATGGTACTTTCAATATTCCTCACCAACACTAAAATGAGAACACATCCATTCTTCCCCAGTCTTCCTTACTCATGTGCATACAAGGTGATTGAAAATACCATGGTTTGGGTCAACTGATCTTGAATTCCTCGAAGGAACATTTTCACTCTTGAGCTTTTGAAAGATGTCTTTTGCAGCAGATTTTCCACATGTATTACATCATTTGATATCTAGAGTGTGGATTATAGATCCAGGTAAAATGAAGTGATCATCGTTTACTTCGATCCTTTCTCCATTGTTAGTAATATCATTTCTTGGTCCAGTGTGAGCATTCTTATTTTCTTTGCATTAAGGTGTTACTTATCCTGAAGACTGGAGATTTTTACCATCATCAGTCAATGCTTTAAGTCTTCTTCACTTTCAACACACTTGTTCTATCATTCTCTTTTATATTGCTCTTTAACATTGAAGTCAATTCAATTCAAACTTCCGCATTTTTTACATCATCATTCAGGTACATATTCCTTTCCCTGTATCTTTGTTTCTAACCAACAAAGAGTTTGAAGAGATGTTGTGTTGCTGACATGGAGTAGAATGATGCATGTATTAAACGGTACACATGTCAATTAGTTGGAGCACCAAGGAGCCTAATTTTAGTTTATTTCATGCAATTCTTCTTTAAGGCATAGAAGCTTTAAACATTCACTTATTTTTCGCATAGTCCCTTAGTTCAGTAGTTCTCAACCTGTGGGTCATGACCCCCTTGGGCATGGAACAACCCTTTCACGGCAGTCACCTGGTTCATAACAGTAGCAAAATTACAATTGTGAAGCAGCATGAAAATAATTTTATGGTTAGGCGGGTCTCACCACAACATTAAAGGGTCACGTCATTAGGAAGATTGACAACCACTGCATTTGTTCAACAAATATTTCTACTCTTCTAGAGATATTTTTCAAACAATATATGCTAGAAAATCAGTATATAGTTGTTATTCAAAGTCTTATTATTTTTCTTATTATTTACAAAAATGCACATTCAAGATTTCCCAAATCAAAGTTGAGACTGTCAAATGCAATTATTTTCCTAAATAGAATCCCCTGTTATTTCATCTCTCTCACAGTTAAATTCATTGTTTCCACTAATTAGTAGCCATTGTCAGTTGCTTTAAAACTTTAGAGTACTGTGTGTCTAAGAATAAGTATGAAAACTAGTGATCCCAGAGGCTATCATTGGGAAACAAGCCAGTGAAATAATCCACAGGACCACTGCTAAAACGATTCATCATTACTCCCTGAGCCTTGTATGGTAAATAGGGGAATAAGCTTTAATAAACCTTTCATTTTGGCAGCTGCCATGCCAGAATCTGACCGGACTCTTTTCTATCATTCAGAGGAAATTAACTGTGGTTAGGAGATAACTTTATTTTCCTTTGATGTGTGCATTCTAGTGAGTGTTATTCTCTTCAAATGAACCAAACCCCACACCCTATCCCACCCTTCTACCCTCCTGCTTATCAATATCACCAATTACAAAAAATGCTTCATGTTGGTTCGAAATTTCTGCTTCAAATGTTGTTATTCCTAAGTACTAACTGTCTATATTTAAATATCAAAAGGTAGTTAATCATTTTTGGTTCTTTGATGTCTGTGTTTTGGGGTGTTTTATTTTCTTTTGGTATTGTTGTTAAACCTAATATTGACTCTCAAATGTTGAGATTGGTCTCTAAACTGCTTTAGCATCTTTGGTGTAAAAGATCATAACTTTGGTTCAGAGGCAGATTATTGCCACCTTAAGTTTGACAGTTGTTTTGAGTGAAACTTGTTGGTGCAAATCAAAACTGTGTTTTCCCTTCTCTCCCCCAACTTGTAAAACCAATGAAAACTAAAAATGAGTGCATCAAATTAAAAATACTTTCCCCCTCACTAATTGAAAAGAAGCATATTTTTCAAGCCAGATTCTATTTATGAGGTGTTGTTACATGCCTGGAAGACATTGACTTGTGTCTGTGGCTGCCTGAGTAAGCACAGAAACGGAGCTCATTTTGAATGTATTCTGAGATTACATGGAAAGTCTGGTTTTCTCTTTAATGAGTAAAGCAGACCGTGTTTTCATTCTCTAAATAGATTGATGGATCGAAGCACTCACAAGACTGCCTCTTCAATTACAACTCTTTGTTGGAGGTACTGTGTTTACACAAGTATTTGCATAGTTTCCTATTTTCGAGGATTTTTTATCATCAACTTCCACATTAAGAAATGAATGCCATCATTATAACAAACATTGACACTCGTTTCCATGATCTGAGTCCCACTGTGCTATTTCATAGAGGAAAATTGCAGTAATAAGTAGACATATAATAGATAGTGGTCTAGAAAAAGAATATGCACTTTTGTTTATGGGTATCCTTGGGCAAGGTTTGGAATAAAACCAGTACTGATCGAGCTAGTACTACCCATGAAGTCAGGGAAACAAACACCCATGTGAGACAGCCAGACTTTTCTGTTAGTTCTTTTGAAACAGTTACATGAATTTCGCCGAAGTCTTCATTGCACCTTATGAAATTCTTTCAATGCCCTTGAGGTCAAAGCAGACTATTAGCTGAACAGCAATTGTATGTGGCAGCAGTGGTTAATGATGAGAAAGAAAGGGATGACTCCTATGATTACTTTCCCTGGTTACTTGTGTCATGTCCATTGGAAGGCACTTGTAACTAAGAACTCAGAACAGACTCGTTCTGTCTTGGCAATGCCCACTACGTTGACCCCCAGCAAGTCTGGTGCTCAGCACGGATGCAAACAGCTGCAAGTGGAGTCCTGAGCTCTCCTCGGGTTCCTCCTACACCGTCATTTGAGGCCTAACAGAAATCAACCCACTCATCAACAGATTTAGCAGAGGTGGAGTGAAAAATTGACAGAAATATATATTTTTATTTTCTTTTTTATCCATTCACTTTTCTTCCCCCTTCTTCTTAGAATGTTTCTATAATTACCACACCCAAATTTTTAAAAAGAAAAGGAAAATCCTTGTAACCATTTTGGGTTAAAAATAACAATGTGTGATGTGATATTAAAGGTATTTTAGCAGTATATGTTGGTCTCTGTTTTATTTTCTCCCTGTCTGGATGTGGTCTTTGTTCCTCTTGTAAAATACAAGAAAACTTTAGAAATAATTGGCTAAGGAATTCTCTGCTTAGCATCAAGGCATTTCAAAAGCTAATTTATTCCTCAGCTTTGATTTTAATGAATGAGTGACTTCTCTGTAAAACTTCTGTGTCATTTTAATGTGGCCCTTTGATTTTAATTTAATTTAGTATCAATTTTGGTTTGAGAGCCATTTATATCCCCTCCAATGCGCATGTATTTAGCTTCCAGGTTTGAAATGCCTTTCCATAACTGGCTGTGTATGGTTTCATCTTGAGAGTCTGTGTCCTTTCATTATTGGCACTCCTACATGGACCATACTGTATAATTAGATTATGACCATGTGCTTTGTGCCCAGTATATTCAACTGATCGTGACATTCTCTCAAAATTCAAATTATTAGACCATAATTTCTCCATTTCTTCCCT
This sequence comes from Nesogale talazaci, assembly GCA_004026705.1. NCBI lineage: Eukaryota > Metazoa > Chordata > Mammalia > Afrosoricida > Tenrecidae > Nesogale > Nesogale talazaci. Next base: position 96,242 of record PVJH01006969.1, read on the forward strand.
CATTTGAAAAATACTTCTTTGGTTTTTGAAGCTATGTCACTTTCTAGGGACTGAGAACACACAGGTGCAGTGGAAGAGTAATCTTTATTCTCAAAGGTGTAAAAAGAAGTAAAGTTAAATAACACTATCAGGTGAACTCTAAGAATAATGAAAAAAAATTATCATCATTTCAAATCTGATATTCTTGCCAATCAAACACAACAGCAACAACCAAAACAAATTTGCATCTTTCCGATGTGTTTTCTAGTGACTTAAAATTTACCTTGGTTTAGAAAAGAAACTACAAATATAGATAGATATACTCGAGGATTTAGCTCGTTCTTCAGAAAGTATCTACTAGTTATAAATATTTTCCTAGATTTCTATTTTATATTTCAGCTGCTCCAAATATAGAATACCTCTGTAAGATTATCAGGT
>PVJH01006970.1:0-24687 GCA_004026705.1 Nesogale talazaci
AAGGAAATATTAAATAGTTTACTGAGGTAAGGATTGAATTTTTAAACCAAGCTTTGTTGGGCACCAAATTGTTTTTTACTGCATATTTTATGTGCAAATTATTTTAGTAATACTGATTCATCCTGTCTTCCTTTGCATTAGAAAATGGCTAGAGTTTCAGGGTTAAATTTCAGAGAAGCAAATTTGGATGTCAGAAATCTTTGGTACTAATACTCATCACACATCACTTGAGGGCCTCGTTTGTGCAGAGAACGTAACTAGGCTATATGTTGACTGGTCTCCATCCAGGAAATTGTTGTCATCATTGTAATCTGGCTCTAGATATGCTAGCCTAAAAGGCCGCAATGCTTTTCTCTCTGCAGACCCCTTCTCTCTTTAGATTCAGAGTGAATCAATAATAAAACTTCTCATCAAGGTCACTACCCAGAATTCTGCTAAGGTGATCAAGGTTAGAACTTCACATCTTCTATGAACTAGATCAATTTACATGGAGGACAGCCTATGACCCTCAGCCATGGCTCATCACTTACCCTGCTCAGTTAATGAGCAATTGTCAACTGCGACAGTACAAATTAAATGAGAGGAGAGAGGTGGCTCGATATAAATCCATCATTATCACTGGAAATGAAGCTCATAGTTCCTTTGTATTAATGATGAGTCAGTAGGGCTTTCTAGTTCTATGAAGAAAAATGCATAATTCTATAATCAGAAAAACAGGCAGCACTAAACTAAAGTACAAGGTGTCAACATGATCGCATTCTCCACAAACTTGAGGTTAATCTGTTTTGACAGTGACTTGATTAAAAAGGGGGACAAAAGGGAAGAAAAAAACGCAACAGATCCAGAACAAGAAAGGTGTTAGCGTAACATACAGATTTCAGTGAAATGAATAAAATTTCTAAACTACTAACAAATACATTTATATTTCATATGTGTTCACTTCAAAACACAATATTCCCAAATGGAAGCTGCAGGAAGTTTCGTTAGTCAAAACCAGTAAGTAAAATAGTGAATTGTCTCTGAACAATCAACAGACTTCATGGGAAACACTGTTGCCAAGCAAAACTGGAACAAATCAAGAAGAAGGAATTCCACACTCTGCTCAGAAATGTGTCCGTGTTACAGAATACAGCTTGATAGAAATCTGTTTTTTTTACAATAAGAAACCCCTTCTTCTTCAGAAATGACTGGCCACGTGAACAAAGCAATTAACCAGTAGCATCTGAGAATGAAATTTAATATTCTAACAATTAAATTAAAATAAAGCAGCTAAAACATTAAAATGAAACAAGAAAATCTTTATGTGAGATGGCTGTTTGCCTCTTCTAAATTAGTAATAGAGCTATACTCATTAAATATTGAAAATTACAACATGAATGGGAGCTATTGAAGTAAAACTGTTAGAGTATCAGGTCAATTTTACTCTCAGCTCAATCCCTACTGGGACTCAATTTCTCCGAATCAAGAAGGACATATTCCCAGGAAAGGTTAGTGTGCCTGGGCTGGTGTTTTCTTAGCTACACTAGTCCCCCGTGCATAAACCCTTTTATAAGTGTAATATTTTGCTTGTGAAGTGAAAAAGTAAACTTTACTCAAGAAAGAGTAAAAGATATATGAACCCGAGTTTTGTTTGTTTGCTTGCTTCTTTGTCACTTTCATAGTTTAAAGAACTACCGCATAAAGCTTGCAGCTCAATTTAGCAAAAGTGGTACTGACAGAGAAATATGGGCTGAGATAAGAAGAGCAACATAGGAATACAGGAACATAGCCTACCAAACAGGAGGACATTACACCTGGTAAAGTGGAGAGGCAACAATTAAGAGTGCACCCATGGACAATAAGAGGAAGGTCACACAGTGATGGCACCAAGGGGCTCAGGCGGTGAGATGGTGCCAGGCCAGTGTTTGACTCTGTTGTACAAAGGGGCACATTGGGTCAGAACTGACTCAAATGCCCCAAACAACAAAAATAACAACAACAGCAACAAAATATCAACCAGCGCAAGACACAGACTTTTCAGGGCTCTTTCGGTTTTGTCTCTAAAATGAGGAGATGCAATTAAATTACTTGCAAGTGATCTTTGTGAGTCCTTGGGTGGTACAGCTCTAGCTACTGCCCTCAAGGTTAGAGGTTCAATTTCACCCAAATAAGTAGTGTGGTGATCTAGTTTGAAAACCTAAGCCAATACCAAAACTGATGGAGGAGCACCATTCTGCTTAGGCTACATGAAATCGCTGGGGGTCGGAATGGACTCAAAAGCAACTGGTTTTAAATTGTCTTTAAAGCACTGTAAAGCTGATACTCATTCTGGGTTCCCTGGATTTTAAAAAGGCAAAAGGTTTATATGATCTGAAGAGAAACCAGAGTATTGTTCCCTGGATTTTATATTGCATAACTTTTAGGGCAAACTTGAAAATCTCCAAACTCACTGCCATCACATGGATTCTGACTGATGGGCAGACTGTAGGTCAGAGTAGAATTGCCCTTTGGGTATCTGGGTAGTTAATGGGTTGGAACCACCGATCTTTTACTTAACAGTCAAACACCGGGATCCTTCAACAGTACCATCAGGGATCCCTCTTTCTTCAGGTAGAACAAGGCAAGACCACAAAGAAGAAAACAAAACATATTAAGAAAATTCAGAAATATATCATCATTTTCCTCATTAATGGAGTAAGGACAAAAATCACCAATTTGTAGAGCTGTAGTAACAGCAAAATTAATTTACATCATGTACAGTGAGTATATAGCACACACTTATGTTTATTAATATTTAGTACATGGTACTTTACTCTCCTTCCTGGTGATCTATTTTTATTCTACATATTAGCATTTTCATCAGAACCTTAGTGATCTAGCAAAGGTTGGATCCCAAAATCACTGGGCTATTTGATATATCTGCTAAACTGGCAGTGGGTGGACAAAATGACCCTCTTAATTATTAGTTCGATGTGCCAGACCAACTAGAAGATAATTCTCAGAATTATCCCTAGGCCGATAGTTCATTGCAATTCAGGATACAAGATTATATTTTGACATTATGTGAATGCCATATATATGAGCAAAACTTTTTTTTCATAATATTCAGCATCTCTATATGAGACCTTTGTAACCCTGAAGCATTCAGAGAAATATTTCCATCAGTAAAAGTAAACTAGGAGCGAGCAATTTTCTTCAGATCTGCTGCAACATCATTTTACTTCAACATACAATAGGCTATTAATATTGTTTTGATGTAGAGTCTCTATCATTCACACAATACCTTTAAGCATTAACAGTTATAAAGAGGGTCCAGTATATGACTGACAGCAACTCTCCACTTATTTGTGTTCAGTGCAACGAAAGCTTTTTACTTTAGCAGGATTTTCCAATGAAGAATTTGGCAGCAAGCATAATCACTCAGTAACAAAATATATACTTCTAGATACTAGTGATAAATAATATAAATATTGAAATCAAAATAATTAAGAACAAGTTAAAAATTTTTAATTTCCTGAAGTTTTAATAATCGTTATCCACTTAAATATTACCATGAAGGCTATAAAGTGTACCTCATCCAAGTCATGGCATTTTCTATTTCTCTCTAGGTATGCAAAAGCTGGATAAGTAATGTGAAAACGAAAAAAGACTTGATGCCTTTCAAATGAGGTGTCAAAAGAAGAAACAAAATTCTGTCCTAGAAGTACAGTGGAAATGCTCCTTTGAAGTGAGTCTGGCATGGTGCGACAGTGTCACACACAGAAGACATACTATTAGGAGCCTGGAGAAGGATGACATGTTTAGTAAAGTGTAGGGGCAGTGGTGGGGTGGTGTGGGGGGGCGGGTAGGGAAAACCTCACCAGAGATGGGCTCACCCAGTGGCTGCAATGATAGGCTTAAGTACTGGAACAATTGTGATGATGTCACAGGACCATGGAGCATGTCGTCCTGTTGGGTGCAGGGTTGTTAGGGATGAGAACCCAATCCCTGGCACTCAAGACCCAACTATCCCCGTCTGGCTCGCAGGGGGCCATTTCAGTCCAGAGAACCACTCATGGGTGGTTTTCCTGGCCTGCAAATATATACTTAAAACACAGTATACTTGGCAATGAAAGACCTGCCAGTCTCGTCCCTTAAGTTTTTGGAAAACCTGTCTCCAAATATGGAAGACCAAGGAGAAGTCTCTAGTATTCCAGTCCTTATCATTTCACCATACCATACTAAAATAAATCATATACCCCAGGCGTATACGTATATCTCTGGGGGATAGCAGAAAATAGTGTTTGCTTGAAAGATCTAAGAACCCATTGTATCAGTTTTCATCTTATGACAAATGGTCTCACCACTTTACCCTGTTCAAAGACAAAATGAGTCCTGACAGAAGATAAACTCTTGCAAGCTAACCCAGTTCTAACCCCAACTGCAACTGTGGTGCTTTCACTTGAGCAAGTTAATACCCCCAAGGTATGCAGTTACTAAGCTTGGTGATGAATTATTTTCCAATCTAACTAGGAAGTGAGTTCAGAAGCAGTTAAAGTTGATCTGGGAAGGAAGAGGTACATCCACTATTTCAATGACAGTTGGTTACAAAGGGCAACTGAGCGAGAAGGAGATGAGGCAAGTGACATTGCCCTTAGGGAACTATGGGATGTGGACCACAGAGCTTTACCAGAAGATATTTAAATTATATCATTTAAGAAACTCATTGTGAGCCAAAACATATTTATAAGCATATAGCATTATTTTAATGAGTAAATTGAGGTACTGATATGCTACCCTTATTAGGATAGACTCAAACTTACTTTTTTTTTAATTTATTTTGGATGAATAATTAGAAATAGTTCTGGGTTTCTGAAATATAAATATATTTTGCATGATCTGCAGACACATATTTCAACAGACTTTCACCAGAATGAACAATTCTTTCTTGAAAGTTATCCCTGGGAAGGATATCTGCGAAAGGTGGTTGGTCAGGACCCGGCCTAAGGTCCTCTCTAGGGAGAAATGTCAGGAGGAGATGGGATGGAAGATGAGACATTTGCATGATGTCAGAGGGAGTGAACCTCCACGGAAGGGCCAAGTCAAACTGGGCTAAGTCAGGCATGAAGTTTTTCATTCACAGGGTTTTTCCTTTGCTTGGAAAATAGTCTTTTAAACTTTGGAAATAGAATGAAAATCCTGAACACTTCATTGAGCTCATAAGGAACTTGTACATGGTTCAAGAAGTAGTTGTGCAAACAGAAACACAAAGTTTACAATAAGAAAATATGTGTTAGGGATTTTTTTCCTCTCACCATATTTTTCCAATCTGTATCCTCAGCAACTACCAAAGAAGAGTGTGGCATGAGAACTGGAGGAAGGCTACTTAACAACCTGAGGTATACAGATGGCACGACTTTTCTTGTTGCAAGTGAGGAGGACTTGAAGCGCTTGCTGATGGAGATCAAGGACTGCAGCCTTTTGAATGGATTAAGACTCAAGGTCAAGAAGACCAAAATCCTCACAACAGAAAAAAAAAAAAAGCAACACCATGATAAATGAGAAAAGATTGAAGTTGTTGTCTTGCTTGATTGCGCAATCAACGCTCATGGATGCAGCAGTGAAGGGATCAACAGATACATTGCACTAGGTAAATCTGCTGCACAAAACTTCTTTAGAGTATTGAAAAGCAAAGACGTTGCTCTGAAAAATACGGTGTGCCTGATCTAAGCCATTGTTATTTGCCTCATACGCAGGTGAAAGTTGGACACTGAAGAAAGAAGACAGAAAAATGATTGGAGTGCTTGCATTGTGATGCTCCTGAATAATATTAAAGGTACCCTGGGCTCCTTAAAGGACAAACAAATCTATCTTGGAAGTAATACTGCCAGAATGCTCTGGAGATGCAAGGATGGCTAGACTTTTTCACACATACTTTGGACATGCTCTCAGGAGAGACCAAACCCTGGAGAAGGACAGTCTGCTTGGTCAAGTAGAGAAACAGTGAAAGAGAAGAAGGTCTTGAAGGACCTGGACTGACACTGTGGCTGCAACAAGGGGATTCCACACCAGCCCACTTGTGCTGAGGGCACAGGACGAGGCAGTGCGTCCTCTGTGGGCTTGGTCAACTGGATAGCTATTGGTTGGTACTTAACAACAACATTCCCACTATTGTGTACTACAGAAATAATTTGTAAGGGAAAAATAAAAATAAAATTGTATTTCAATATACAAATAAAAACATACTGACTCCACAAACTTTACAATTCACTACAAAAGTAATTTTCCTGTCAATTTTCTTCCCAATCCTGAAGTCTTTCACCTGAAAAAAAACCATGAAATAGACAAGTTGTGGTTGAGATATAACAAACACTGAGCATATTAATAAATGAGAATGCTATTGTAGGATGTTGTTGAAGAAATGATTAAAAAATGTTATAGTTATTTCAAAGGAAGAAAGATGGAAAATACTACTCCAAAAAGTTAGTATGTCACTATTAATTTGCTCAGACCCCTTTGGGATATTTAGTAGTTTTGGACACAATGTGATGTCTCATCAATAAACCACATTTTGATTAGCAGCCTGTAAATATAAAGCAATCAAAGAAGAATTAATTTACACCATGGCAGTGTTTATTTAAAATATATTTGCATGTGATTAAGAATTAAAGAGTATCTGTAGATAATAAGTAGGACATGAACAGAATTGACTTGGTACATAAGGGAATTTCAAGGTAGTTTGTTTTTCATAACTTCTTCAGTGTTGTTATATTTATTTATTTTTGATTTTGGTTTTTGGGGCATCACTGCCTTCTGGTGGTGGGAGTAGGAGGCCCAGCCTTGCTGCTGGATTTGAACCTCCAACCCAGTGGGCCGCAGTCCCACGCACAACCACTTCGCCACCAGGGCTCAGCCCTATTATATTTATTTTAACATTATATATTTTTAAAAGATTTCATTTCTCTATACTGCCAAGAAAGCACATGCACAACTAGCTAGAAAATCTTCCTGCCAAATTTTAAATTGTTTTAAGTCATAGAGTTTTTCATTTTTGAAATGTAGCATTAAAGGATTTTGAGGATTTTAAAACAGAGCAATTCTCAGGAACTTTGATATCCAAAAAGCACTGGGCAGCCAGACAGTGTAGGAGAAGGTAAATTTTAATTGGAAGAATAAGAAAAGGCAATATGTGGAGCAATTGTGCTCACTTGATAAACATAATATTATACAATGCTTTTGCACATTCATTTAAAAACACAGAAGAAAGAAAATATAGTAGCTAGTAGCGGAGGTTGGGACTAGCTCAAATTTCACTTCTGTTCCTAATGAACTGGATAATTTTGGTCATATTACTTAATTTTAATATGTGATGTATAAACTCTGTAAAAGAGGCTTGGGTAAGTAATGATATTTACCTCATAAAATTGCTTTGTATATTAAATCAATAAAAATAAAAACAAATTAGAATAGTACCTGAGACATACTAAATGCTTTATAATTATAAACTGATTATTAATATTATTGCAATGTCTAAATTAAAATTGTTTGATTATGAGTATGATCTCAGCAAATTTGTACTTCCCATCCAGTCACATGCTTTCTCTTTATCTAAATCAAGTGTTAATAACTTGATAGATCACTGGGTATATAATCTATTTGAGAATCAATAAACCCCTTTCAATATATGAAATGATATACCTGTGTTGTCTTCATAGCTGAAAATTATAAATGTACATATATTTAATGCAAGGTTTTAAACTGATTTGAACTATTTTACTGATGAACTGTTTAATCTGATGAACCATTTCAGTCATGGCCCATGCAATGAAATCAGAGCATAGCATTTAGGTGAAGCTAAACAATAACTGGAAAGGAAAAAATTACATATTTAAGGCCTGAAATAGGAGACTTAGAAGAGGCATAATGAACCCTTGCTGAAGGTGAATCTGAGTCCTGATACAGGAGATTGGGTTATTGCCAGGCCTATGTAGAGTTACACACATTCAAAGACACATGGTTGACCATCATCTGTGAACTGACATCACTATTTTGACTCTGTTTGGTCAAGAGATTTGGTGGGTATTAAATGAGCATTCTCCCCTTGTTTACCAAGAGTAATTATTATTTCTAAAAGGGGGAAAGAAGTTTCTGTTATTTATCCTGCTTCAGTGAAAATTAAGACTCACTCACATTTTACATATTTGAATCCATTCACATTTCATTTCATTGGTCATGTGTGAAATGGGAAGAACCTGTTGGAAATTGTGGTCTGGTGTAGTTAAGAGACATTTCAGTTTCAGAAAGGGAGAGAGGGAGAGAGAGAGAGAGAGAGAGAGAGATTATGCTATGTAATAGTCTGAACCTAAACTGCTCATATAATGGTTGCCCACTATAAACAGATCCTACTTTCTTATTGCATTTACAACCTCAATATGAATCTTCCATTTCATGGTGTATATTTCTTTACCATCCTTCAATGCAGTCTGTCAGCAGCATCAAGTCAGGGAAAGAGATGCAGGGTTCTTCTCTATCAGCATAGGATCCAAAAGTTAAATACTCATCATCAATGTAACCATGCTACACCATTCAATATAACCCTCGTTCTAAAGTAGGCACTCCATAAACGCTCAAACTCATTCCTCTTCCCTTTCTTCTTCCTTCTGGATGAGAAAAGAGGATTATTACAGAAGGGGAGGCTGGGGCACATATTGCCCAATACTGAATTCAGGTTTTCCATGATGATACCTTTGAATTATGATGTTGGTGAAAAAATACTATCACATGGGTGAATAGAATAGAATTAGTCTCAGAAAAAGTGCAGGCAGAATGTTCCTAAGAAGTGAAGATGGTGAAATTTCATCTCATGTATTTGGGACATTATGTCCCAAGGAGAAAGACATCTTGCTTGAGAAAGCACAGGCTCAGTGCAAAAGAGAAACATCCTCCATGAGATGTGTTGGCACAGGGACTGCCCCCATAGGGTTACACAGTGGAACAAGGGTGAAGATGGTACAGGATTAGACAGCTTCATGCATTGGGCATGGGGCTACTAATGGTCAGGACTGACTGCGGAGGTGTCAACAATAAAAGTACTTTAAGAGAGGTATATGTCAATGGATAGCCTGTGTTGTTTCTGCAACCCTATTCTGTGAGGTTCCGTTTACATTGCATAGCTATTTGGACGAATTCTGAGTGTTTCTGATATGATGTTGATGCTGCAAATGTTACAGAACAATGTGTATTGGGAACTTGGCTATGGGTTTGCATATAGTAGAAGTATTCATCAAGACTACCTGTAATATTACCAGCACCTTGAACTTTCTATAAGATTTGATTGTATATTGAATCTAAAGCAATCATTCCAAAATAGGCATTCCCTAAATGTTTATTCTGGTCTCCTTCCTACCCTACCCCTTTCCTTTTGTATGCCCTCCCCTGGTATTTTCCTTAGTTGACAACAAAACAGAAGTATTACTTATGTTTCTGGTGTGATTATAAAGAGAAGCTCCTCCCTACGATGGAAACTGGGTGTTCCTTGAATAGTGTTTCATGATTGACAGCTGCATTCACTCTTACAAAAGTATTTTTAGCAAACTTAGGGAGTCCAGCAAGGTTGGATAAGGCTATTAAATTCTGACATTTTCCTTGTGTGGTTCACAGGATTTAATTTGTTCTGTGTCTATTGGGCATTCTATATAAATCTAGCTTCTTAGGGTCACCAAGGTATAGCTCCGAGCCTACATACCTTCTTACTTAATCACTGAGACGTATTTTAGCGATGACCCCTTAACTATCAGAAATCAATTACCATCCATGTCACATGAGCATATCTGTATCTTCTAAGGCACAGACCTCTCCATCATGGCATCTGACACAGTGATGAGTATCGCTATCTTCTAGACCTCAGAAAGCTCTTCTGAGATAATTACTAAATTCAACTTTAGCCTGTCTCCTTAATCCAATAAAATTTGTGTCAGCTGTTTCCCTTATAGAAGAGTAAATCTTATCTATCATTTCCCAAACCATGAAAAGCATTGTGCCCTTTGTCCCTTAAACTCAAGGGGTCAGGGACTGACTTTTCTAAATGTATACGATAACCCACTGGTTTCTTAGACGCTCCACTTAATCCATCTGTAGAAAAAAAATCCATAAACTTTGGCTCTTCGCAACCAGTTCTCTCCAATTGTGCAGTAGTTAAGGGATAAATGGGCTCTTTCTCTTCCTCACAAAACTGAGACAGCATGGTGGTAAGACACTCAGCTATGAGTGTAGGTCAATTTGAACCTGCCAGACACTACACAGCACAGAGATTGGGGTTGGCTTTGCTAACAATTTACAGACCAAGCAACCCTATGCGGGCTGTTCTACTTTCTCTTCTAGCACCACTGTGTTGGACTCTATAGCAGTGGGTTTGAATTTGTTGCTCATATCCTAATATACCATATTTTTTGGACCATAAGACACACCTGGTCATAAGACGTACACAGTTTTTAGAGCAGGAAAACAAGAAAAAATATTCTGAACCAGATAGTACCAGCATACTAAAATGTTCTGGACTACCACACCTTTGGACCATAAGATGTATCCTCCTTTTACTCCCACTTTGGGAAAAAAAAAAACAACAAAACAAAGCAAGCATCTTATGGTCTGAAAAATATGGTAGATGTTGTTGGGAAGGAAATTTGCAGATGTAATTAAGGCCCCAAATCAACTGACTTTAAAATACTGTACCCTACCACATTGCTGTGACTTATAATTAACTAGCTTTCATTTTATCTAATTTAATATTTTTATAACAATGACTTGAAATCAAATGGTCTGTTTTACCTTTTAATGCTCCCAAACAGATATCAATGCAATCGCAAATCCATGACAAATATATAATGGCCCTGATTAAATATGGGAATATGTAATACTTCCAGATATTAAGTTTATGAAAATATTTCACCATATAGTCACATGTTCAGATGGGGTCATCGGTGATGTTGGTTTACAATTCTTTAAAAGACAGATTTTTGGGCTGCGCCCCAGTGGCGTAAGTGGTTGAGGGCGGGACTGTGGCCCATGGGCTTGGTGGTTCAAATCCAGCGGCAGCTCTCAGAAGCAGCACTGGGTAGCTCCCACAACTACCAGAGGACAGTGATGCCAAAATAAATTTTTAAAAAAGACATATTTTTAAGAGGTAGAATCAGATGTGATTGAAGTAGCTGCATTATGTGGAGGGAAATGACAGGATGACCAAGAGCAGAAAAACTAAATCAATGAATAAATGTGCTCAATTGTTCTTCTTCAATAGCTGACTTTATAATGATCCCATTACAGACACCTATGTTACCACTATAATAAACACCCAAATGAAAACCGCCTGTCCGTCTACTTACAAAGTGTACGTCTTGTCACATTTGGCATTGAAAGTGAAGGTTCATGTAAACATGACCATCAATGACTATCACAGCACTTAGATTTTAAACACAACACAACAACAACAGTTCCAGTATAAAAATAGTAGAAAATGCATCAAACAACTTGGTATAAATAAAATTCTCTAGGTCTTTCTATAATCTGTTAAATAAAAAATTAAAGGTACATTTTTACAGAAATGAAAAACAGTGACTAGAAAATAAAACCCAAATCACTGTCATTGAGGTGATCCGGACTCCTCCCTATCCTATGAGGGCTTCCCAGACCCTACTGCTTCCTGGGTGTTCAGTGCCAAGGATCACGTCTGGCCTAGAGTGCCTCCATGCATGACAGAGTTAATCACAATTATTTTTCTGCCTAAGCCCATGTTTTCAACCACTGGGTTAATCTATTTCCATAAGAGTCCTCCTCTTTTTATTTGCCCCTCCATTTTATCAAATATAATGTACTTCTCCAGGGACTGGTCTCTCTTAATAATATGTCCAAAGTATGTAAAACAACATCTTGCTTTGTTTGTCTCTAAGCACTCTGGCCTTAACAGCACAGTGTGTCCTTTCAGCATTCCATGATAGTTCCCAAATTTTTTAGTCAGTAACACAATACAAATGCACCTGTTCCTCTTCGGCCTCCCTTGTCCAATGTACAACTTTCCCATGAGGCAGTGGAAAATAGCAGGGCTTGGTCAGGTGCCCCTAAGTCCTCAAAGTAACATCTTTGCATTTCAATACTCTAAAGAGGCCTTCCACCACCTCTGTCAGTTTGTCATACTGAGATGACTTGTGTGCTGCCGTGATGCTGAAAGAGATGTCACTGATATTTCAAATGCCAAGAGGGTCACTCAAAGTGAACAGGTTTCAGAAGAGCTTCCAGACTAAAAACAGATAATAAAAATGACATGGCTACTGACTTGAAGGGAGAATCCATTGAAAATCTTTTGCAGAGCTTCTAAACATTGTCACAACTTAAACAGAACCTTATTGGAGCTAGTGCCAGAGAATGGGTCCCTCTTGTCAGGGACAAGGGTCGGGTAGGAGCTGATTCTATGAGTGGAGTTCACCATGGTAAAGTCTGTGATAGTGGAGAATTCAGGATCTTCAGATGCTGAAGGGGCAAGACTCAAGGTAAGGAGAAACAGCTGCAAAAATCTGCTAATGAACAGAACTTGGAATGTCAAAGAATTAATCTAGGATCATTGGAAGTGGCCAAAAAGGAAAAGGAATGCATAAGGAGCACAAGTGAGCTGAAATGGACAGGTCTTGGTCATTTTGAATGACAGATCATATGATTCAGTGTGTCAGAAATAACACAATCTAGAGAAATAGCACTGCCTTCATTGTAAAGGAGAACCTTGCTGGATGATCTTCAGCAAAATGTAACATACATGTTACAAATTTTTACTTACGTCAGTGATACTGTTCTACAGTTTGAACATTCTGTTGAGTCATCTTTCTTTGCAGTGGGTCCCAATATGAATCTCTTTTAGTCAGTGAGTCACGTGCTGTCTTTCGAATTTCTTGGCATGGGTTAGTAAATGCCTTCAGTGCTTCATCATTTGACTGAAAACATTAATTTAATTTCCATCACTTCCTTTAAACATGTGATTTTTAGTGTTTTCATTGTATCTTAAACTTCTTCCTTTAGCACCATGGAATATTGCTCATATGCTACCTCCTAAAATGATAGAATTACAATTAGTTCTTTTGTGAAACAGTGACTGTGTATTCCTTCAATCTTCTTTTTGATGCTTCCTGCATCACTAAATGTTTTGTCCATCTAATCTTTCAATATTGCAACTCAAGGCTTGCGTTTTTCTTGAGTTATTTCTATTTAAGTTATGCTGAGCATGCACTTCACTTTTAGCTTTCTAACTCTAATTCTCTGCACATTTCATTATACTATTTAATGTTGTCTTCTCCAGATGCCATTTGACATGTTCATTTTTTTTGTCTTTTTTTTTTGGGGGGGGGGGCATCGCTGCTCTCCGGTGGTGGGAGTAGGAGGCCCAGCTCCACTGCTGGAATTGAACCTCCGTCCCAATGGGCCGCAGTCCTGCGCACAACCACTACGCCACTGGGGCTCAGCCCTCCTTTGACATGGCTCTTTAACTCTTTAAGTTCATCATTTCTTCCATTTGCTTTAGGTCCTCTAAGATTACTAGCAAGCTTCAGAGTCTCTTATGAAGTACACACAGATCTTCTTTTGATTTCCGTCTTTTAAATAACGTTTTGTTTTCTTCATAATGATGTTATTGATAGTTCATTGGGTCTATGGTCATTAGTGTTCAATACAACACAACTATTCTTGAGATGACTTCAAAAATTCAGGACAAGGACACACTTTCACTCTTGTATTCATTTTCTTTAGCTTTAACCTGTACTCACATATGAACAACTGATGCTCTGTTCAGTCAGTCAGCAGCCTGGTTTTAGTGGCTGATTTAAGCATCTACATGTGTCTTCCCACAAATGTAGTCAATTTGATTTCTGAGGCGTCAACCTGGAGTCCATGTGCTTCATCACCCTTGTGTTGTTGAAATAAAAAGGTATTTGCTAAAAAAAAGATCATTGGTTTTAGAAAATTCTATCATGCATTCTACAGCTTTATTGCATTTTAATGCATTGCATGCATTCTATTACCAAATCCAAATCTCCATCTAATGTTCCTTCCTCTTTGTTTCCAAAATTTGCATTTTGAACAACAAGCTTCTTGCTTTGATGTTTCAACAATTTCTTACTGAAGTTATTGGTAGAATTCTTTAATTTCTTGATTACTTGCTTTTGTGGTTGGTGCATACAGTTGAAAAATGTTTTATTATTTAGATTATCTTCAAGGGAGAAAGATATAATCCTACCACAGACTTTGTACTTTGTGATTAATTTTGCAATGTCTTTTTTGAAAACTAACTCAGTTCCATTTTTGAAAATTGATTCAGTTCCATATCTCTGAATTCTTTATGTCTGACATACTAGATCATATGATTCTCTATTTCAAAATGGTCAATATCAATAGATTTCAGCTCACTAATGTTTGCATAGTAATCATTATGTGTTCCATTTAATTTTTTAACAACTTCTTGACAATTTTTTAACAATTTAATTTTTTCCTAGATTGATAATCTACACATTCCAGATTATGATCATTAGCAGATTTTTGCAGCTCTTCTTCTTACCTTGAGTCATGCCCAATTCAACAAGTGAAGATTCTGAAGCCTCCATTGCCCCATTTCATTCCATTAATGTCACCATAGTCACTCCTCTTCAACCCAAAGGTAGCATCAGCCAATTCTATCTCCAACAATGCTTTGTTTCCACTCATTAGGCCTTCAGTGTCTGACAATGTTTGGAAGCAAAAGCTGTTCGGTGACTCTCTCCTCTGAAAAGAGAGTTGTGTCTTTCTTTATTGTCTGTTCTTTGTCTGGAAGCTCTGCTGAAATCTGTTCACTTTAGGTGACCCCGCTATTACATGAAACAGCAGTGACATAGCTTCCAGCATCACATTAACATACAAGTCCTACAGTTTGGCAGAAAAACCATGACCACTCTTTATGGGATCAGAAAGTTTAGTCTTTCTTCTGTGGAGCTGCTAGTGGTTTATGCTGCTGCCTCTGTGGTTTACAGCCCAATTTATAAGGACCAAGCCACAAGGGTTCCTAAAATGGTGAATAAATAGGAAATAACTCAAACATGTTACCTAACAATTTTGAGCAAAGTACTGAGAGGTAATGAGACAGCTATATTCAAATAAAAGTATGTGTGTGTGTGTGTGTGTGTGTGTGTGAGGTTTCACAATTAAAGCAACTCCAATATCTTCTAATGTTGGGAAATAATTTGTGAATTGTATTTCATATAGTACACTATAAACTTTATATGCCTTCTCCTAACCCTTGGCATCTGTGCAATTTGGTGCAGTGAGCTCATTAAAATTTTCCAGGACTAACATGGAAGAAGCACACTAGCTTGTGGGATCACGAGATGTCAAACGGATTAGATATCAGGCTTCAAGAACTAAATAGCATAACATCGCGTGCTCACTTTCCTGATATGATTGCTGAGGACAAATGTGTGCATAAGCTAATGTGGTGAAGAAAGCTGATGGTGCCTGGCTACCAAAAGATGTAGCATCTGGGGTCTTAAAGGCTTGAGTAAACAAATGGCCATTCAGTTCAGAAGCAATAAAGCTGACATGGAGGAAGCACACCAGCCTGTGTGATCATGAGGTGATGAAGGGTTCTGGTGTCAGGCATCAATGAGCTAAAATTATATTATTATTAATGAGGAGGGCTACAGATTGGGGACCCAAAGCCCATCAATAGGTGAGGTGACATCCTCTTGCAGAGGGGTTACAAGGAGGAGATGAGCCAGTTAAGATACAGGGTAGTAGCAATGAAATATGCAACCTTTCTCTAGTTCCCAAATGCTGCCTCCCACCCACTATCATGACCCCAATTCTACCAAATAAATCCAACTAGACCAGGAGATATACAGTGAAGTTGGAAACATGGGAAATTTGGGATAGATGATCCCTCAAGGCTAGTAATAGGAGTAGTAATACCAGGAGGGTGGAGGGATGGAGGAATAGAAAGGGAGAACCAATTTCAGGGATCTACACATAACCTCCTTTCTGGGACATGGACAACATGGAAGCGAGTGTTGGGACACATTGGACAGTGTACAGTATGAAAAAAAATAGCAATTTGTAAATTACTAAGGGTTCAAGGGGAAGGGGGTGGAGGAAGGGTAATATAGGGAGCTGATACTGGGGGCCTGGAAGGAGGGAGGATGTTTTGAGAGTGATGATGGCAATAAGTGTGTAAATGTGGCCTGCATACAATTGATGTTTGTATGGATTGTGATGGGAGTTTTACGAGCCCCCAATAAAATGATTCATTAAAAAAAATTTTTTTTCCAAGACTAGGGAGAAGATTTGAGATTTTTAGCCTAAGAGATTTGTTCTAAATCCTAAGCTATTCCTAATGCAGAAATTTGGACTTTCTGTCTAAATGTTTGCAACTAGCTTTATTCTTTTCACTCACATGAGCAAAAAAAGTTATATATATATGTATATATATATTAAAGTGATTTGTTACTTTCTGCTAAAGTTTTCCAAATTCATAACACAAGACATAGAGTTCTAAATACAATTGCCATTCTATTATTATTTTTCCTTTGTCAGATACCATATCCAAGCATTTTTGTATTCAAAATTTCTCTACTTTGACATTGAAGAGTTGACGAAAGTGCCTCAACCCCAAGGCAGAACCAAGGCAGAAATGAAAATTGGAAGTTCCTTCTAGCTCTAGGAAATTCTAGCAGCCAGACAAAATCCTTTAGGTTTTCAAAGCATGTCTAACAGTGCTAAAAACATTCACACACTCCATAATATTTTCAGTCTAAAAGTTTAGGTGCATTACAATTGTAGAATTCAAAAGCCTAGTTTTTATAAAGCAAATGAGAGGTGAAGGGATTTCTAAAAGTCAGAAAGCTTTCAGTACAAGAGTTTTAGATTGTTAGCATTATGAAAAATTATCCACACAAGTTCCATGCCAGACATTCCAAAAAACTATAAAGATTGGAGAAATGCAAATTTCAGGTGTCTTCAAAAGTACAGTTCTATTTAGTTGTGTCATTTGGTACTATATTATCTATTTAACTACCAATATTTAAAATATGGAATTTACACTAAATGGTAAATATCTCCATCCTTTAACAAAATTCATCCTCTAGAATATCTTTGTCATAAATTTGAGATGTTGGAAATGTGGACAATACACATATAGATGACACTGTTACAATTTCAGACGTATAAGAGAGAAGTGCTCCTTCTGGTCTCATCTCATGAACAGTTAGCAATACATAAAATCCCTGATTATAAGCAAGCTAACCAACCAAAACTCTGATCAATACATTAAGATCGCCCAATCATCATATGATCAGTATCAAGTAAAAGATACAACTTTCCAGACAACATAAGTGTATTTGACTTAACTTAGAAAAACCTTAGGCTAGAGGTTGAATCTTTCACTCCAAGTTTCAAGCTCAGACAATTTTGGAGAAGTTTCCCAGGCTGACACTCATGGCTCTTACCACATCTGCATACTTTAAACGTGTGCCATATAACAAGTGTCTACATCCTTTTCAAGTCACCCCTGCCTCTTTCAACCATCATGTGGTTTTTAGTTCCCCTCCTGTGCCCTGCAACCCTCAGCAGTTGACCAACTGAAACTGGACTCAAGTGCAGGGGAGCTTATACATGAACTCAAGTTGAACCCAAGCCCACAGTACACCAGTGCAGAGGACTCGAACCTGAGTTGCTGATGGCTTGCCCAGTGCTTGTATAGTCCATGTTGGCAGTTTTGTCTCAGGCCCAATTTTGAACAGCTGTTCCATGTGTACCTAATTAGCATGGACCCACTCATGTATACTCCATTCCCAGAATTCTTCACCGCCTTTCATGAATAAACATAATGTCCTTCCTGCCTAAACCCCCTACCAAATCTCTCCTTTGTTTAGCTAAATGTGAGCTCTCGTGTCATGGGTCCCCTTGCAAGCTGCTTCTCTCTCCAGTAAATAATTTTGTCCAAGAGTTAAGTGTGGCTCACTGATTTGTTAGTTTTAATAAGCAGCGAAGGAATCTCCAATTGAAAACTTCCTCCAGTCATGGCTACTTCGGTCAAATCTGTGTTGTTCTCGCCCCTGCTACTGTTGTTACTGCTGTTCCCTCCCTCTACTCAGTTCTTAGCCTTAGTAACTTTCCTAAAACTGAAGGAAGCACTGCCCCATTGTTAGGCTTGAGCCCATTGTTGCAGGCACGATGTCAATCCATCACATAAACAAATAAATACAAATGGCAAAAACTACTTAGTCAATACTAAAAACCATTTATAAGCAGCAAACCATTCATCAATTCAATCAAGGTAAAAATGAGAAAAAGAAATCTTACAGAAGCAATGATTTTTTAATGATTTTGTGACTTTTTCAATAAAAAACTTGATAACGGTCTCTCTATTTACATGCTATATCTATTTAGTTAAATGCAGTTATATAAATACATTTGATTTATATGTATACATAGGCTAAAATATGTACTTTCATTTATTCCTAATGAAGTGATCTATTTTTGCCCTGCTGATTAGTATGTCATTATTAATTGAACACCTTTAAATCCTGTGAACCAGCTAAAGCAACAGAAAGCAATCCTTCATAAGACAAGCTGCATCACAGCACACATTAGAGATTTTCTACAATAACACAATGAGCATTTTTGGAATGTTGGCTATGGAAACTTGAAAGAGCATCTAAATCGAGATAGGAATCAGCTCAAACTTAGTTGTTGACGTTTAACCTAGAGAACACTGGCATTCTTTGTGTCAGAAATTATTTAAAATGATTTACAAATATCAAGTACTTGAATTGTCATGGTAATCTTATGCAATAAGCTACATAATCATCTTCATTTTACAGATGTAAAAATGAGATTCCATAATCTGCCAATTACTGCCAATTTCCAGTGGCAGAACCATGATCTAAGTCCCATCAAAATTCACACCTCTAACCTCTGTCTTCCTTTGATAAATACAAATAAGCCCCCTTCACTTGAGATTTGTTTGTATATCCCTTCTTTATCTTGCTCATTCCCCTTTTGTGTCTAGACATAAGTATTCTTTCATAAAGGGGCTCTGTTGGCATAGTGGTTAAGTACTGGGGTGCTAACCCCAAGGTCAGCACTTTGAAACTATCAGCGACTCCACAGAGGGAAAACAGGCTTCCTGTTCCCATAAAGAATTACTGTCCTATTCCACAATGGCAATTCTGCCCTATCCTATAGTGTATGTGTCAGAGTTTTACTGTTTTGTTGTTGTTGTTGTTTGGTTGCTAGTTTTTCTTTTTTTATTTCATAAAAGGAGTCCTGGTAGCAAAGTGGATTATGCATTAGGTTGCTAATGGAAATGTCAGCAGTTCAAAAGCAGCAGCCACACGTAGACAGGCGGGGCTCTATGCTCCTGTAAACGTGGGCCGGCTTGGAAATTCACAGCAGTGGTTCCACTGGTCGTGCAGCGTTGCTGTGAGGCAGAAACAACTTGATAACAGTGAGATTAGTTTTATTCTTTCACCCATGAGCTACACCTACATACTTTAGGAATACAGCGGCAAGCAAAAAACAGTGTGGCCCCTGCTCATAAGGAGTGCAAAATTATCAAGAACCGCCGGTGCTATCAAAGAGGGAAACGGCGTCTCAGAAAGCATATGCCAAGGAGCTAACAGGCCTGTGAAGGCAGGAAACATCCTCTTAGACAGGGGTATGTAACATGAAGTCCATAGGCACCAACAGGTGAAGAATGGCGCTGGATGTGTAGTTATGCTCCCTCTCACTTAGCGATGTGGCGTTGGGAGGAAAGAGCCTGGCTCATATAAGCCCTGGTGCTTCCGAGTAGGTTTGACTTCAGAAGCACATGAAAGTCTGATGAAACCATGGAGGACAGCTAAGGGGAATCACAGCCGCAGTTGAACTTCCCTGTTTCTGACTCTCCTATGGTTACAGAATGAAACTATGTATCACACCGGATCCAAAAGAACATTTCGTGAAACTTTGTTTCTTTTTTAAGTTTTTAAGTTTCAGCTCTGGGAACATGTGTTAACTACTTCCACGAAAAGCAATGGTCCTCATAAGATCAAATGTGTATACCACTGCTTACTCTTCACACTTTTGTTCCAGGGACCCAGGAAGACAGATATCATCATTTATCATCTTTAGCATTTTAACCAGCCTTTCCTCGGCCTCTCAGTATTTGGTAAACAACTCTCTAAAAATGTGAAGGCTAATAGAGTGCACAAGAAGTGCCGAAGTTTGAACGATCCTGAGCACTGCAGAGTAGAAAGGCTACTTCCTGCTGTGTGCCTGCCTCGCTCCTATTAATATCCTTTCCCATAGTGTTGGTTTTGGTTTTTAATAAGAGCACAACACTGCTGACTCACATTCACCATATGCTCCTCTTGGACTCCCAGGTCTCTGTGTGCTGTACTTGTGCCTGCCTTGCTAGTCTTTTCTTATTCATTATCTGTGCAATTATTTGGATGTGGTCATGCCAAAGAGAACTTAGATTTATCCTTATTGATCTTGAGTTTGATTTTAGCAGCTCACATCTCCAGCATACTCCTTTTTCAAACATCATCTTCTTGTTCAGGTCCTCCTAAGGCCTCACCCGACTCACTGCAAGAGCTTCCTAATTGATTTCCCTGCCACCACCTTTCCCAATTATGAGTCTCTCGTTGCACCGTCATCATGTCACACTTCAGACATTTGTACACATTAATTAGACCGTTTCCCCATGCATAGAATAAAACCCAAATCTCCAGGAATAGCACCCAAGGCCCTCCACAATCTGCTCACGTCTTGATCTTTTCGCTTAGCAAACCCTGAGCGAGTCATCGTCCACCACACAATCCTGTTTTGTGTTCCCTGAAATCTGAACACCCCTGCTTTTGTTCCAATTCTCCATTTCTCTAGAATTTCCACATTTCTAGCCTCACTCCTATTTCTAGTCTTAAAATTCCTGCAATATTAAAGTCCTACACCTAATATTTGTTTCTATTGACCACATGCATCTGTGATTTCAACATATGTTACTCTTTTGCATCCCTACTATAACCCAGCACTCCTCAAAATTGTGTGGATACCTTACACTTCTGAGGATACTCAGAGCAAAGCTGGCTGGCTGGCATTATGAAGATTACCATAATCAATGCTCATAAAAATAATAGACTAGGAAAAAACTATGATAGTTCTAGATCATTAAAAATATAGTAACTATAAGTCTCTCAAAGTCATTTGTTTCTAAAACTAGCCAAGTGTATTGTAGTTAAAGTGAAAGCTGACAAGTTGTGTGCGTTAGCACCTTCTGCAATTGTTCCATAACTATTGCTTAATATCATCTTTTAGATGCTGATGCATATACAATATTTACAATGATTACTCTAAAATATTTTGAAAAAATAAAATAAAAAATATATTTTGGCAAATGAGTATTCTCCCTTATTTTGTTTTGACCAATTAACTTGGTGCTTTATGACATATTACCACTATGCTAGATATTTATGATTTTAAAGGAAAAGTGGTTTCTATTGTTTCTAAATTCTACTTTCATAACGGGCCAGCAGTAAGTATCCTGTTGTTCTGGAAAAGCTCTTGAAATGTATGAGGACAAACTGTAATTACTGATTTTGATTTGGTTTAGTTGTTGAAGGCAGTTCTCTCCTACTAAGGTCAAAGGTTGGACAGGTAACTTCTCTTACCACCAATGAGGCCATGAAGAAAACAGAGTCCAAATACAGACATGGCATTGTGACAGCAATGAGACAGAGTTATTCAATGTGATGAAAAGAAAGCAAAAGAGCGCAAAAGGGCAGGTGTGCAAGAAGAGAGAATATGGACAACGCATTCTGAGAGGAGAGCTGGCAAAATCCAAGGAGTATACGTTTCAGGTAAATATTGAGAAAGAATATCAGCTCTAAATATTTGGCTCAAGGATGTGCTAAATTCTACAAGTGGTGGTTATTTGCTGGCAAGATCTTGTGGTGGATCAGGCAGGTAAAAGGACTTTAGATAAGGTGTTATTTTCTCAACTCAGCAACAGAATGAGCTGGACACATATTCTATAGTAGGAGGAGTAATAACTAACAAGCATATGCCTACACAGGCTCACAGTAGCAAGACTCTGGAAATAACCTAAATTCCCATCAGTAGAATAGATGAAGAAATCCTGGTCCAGACACACAATGGGACACTTTGCATTACTGAGAAATAATTCTGAAGTACCTCATAGCACTGTGGGCATGGTGAATTTTATGCTGATTGAAATTAGCCAATCACAAAAGGACACATAATATATTATATAGATGTTATAAGGGGGGATTAAATAAGACAAAGGCCTTCATACTAAAGTGAACCAACTTTGTAGATTGTCAAGAGGAAGAAGCAAGGTAAAATAATAAGTGACACTTCAGAATATTGTCTGTGGTGAAAGAGAAGATGGTAGATGACAAGAGAAAGCAGAAAAATCACCGGATGGGTGAAAGGTTGACTGGTGTGGAATTTGATTAGTAATTTAAACTGTGAAATACAAAGTTGGCGATGTGATATGTAAAATACTTTATAATTTACAATGAAATGCTTTTAAAAATATCAAGACAGAGTTCATGCACACACACACACAAAATGGTAATTGTGGCTAAAGTTACTCAGGTGAAGTGTGCAACATGAAAAGCTCCATAAGGAAGAAAAGACAAACAGGAAGACCAAGAAACAAAGATGTAACTACACGAAGAACACACATCCTGGAGCCCACGTGAGCAGGAGTGAAGGGGAAGGACAGGCACCCTGAGGCCTGGAAGCACATCTTTTTTAGATAGGTTCCGGTCTGTACATTTTTTTTTTCATGGAACAATACTATAATAAATTAAGAATATTAAACTCACAAAGTTAGAATCTTAAAATGCTAGTTTTTAATCTTAAATTGACAAACAGCTGAACCTCTTTGGACATTACCATCTTATGATGAGGTTGGATTCAACCCAAATGGCCTGCCAATTTGGACAAGGTGGACCAGTTTCCACTTGTCCTACCAGTCAACAGAGTGAGAAACTATGGCTTTTGCAGCTCAATATAAATGAACAAATAATCAAAATAAATAACACCCTAATTATGCTTTACCTAATTACAACATGCACCTCTTAAAAACTAAATTATTAAAACCCTAGCTACTCGGAAAAATGAGGCTTGCAATATGAATTCAGGTATAGTTTTCTATACCTCCGTCCTTTTCATTGGGTACTGTTCAGTGCATTGTCTCCTTAGATCAGTCATTCCAAGAATCATCCAAACCCACTGCCAGTGAGTGCATGCTGATGCACAGCACTCTATCTCAGGACCCTACTTACTTTCCAAGGAGTCATAAATTTTCATTTATAAAGATGAGGCAGCCAAGCTCCTTTTTCTATTTGTGTAATAAAAGCTTAAGTTCAGTATTCAATCTTTACCAGTTGTTTACCTATAAACATTTGTCCCTTTCATTTCATGGAAAGGTCTTTCCTATGAAATTTCATCAATAGACCTTGTTTGTTCTGCAAGTGCTTACAATCACCATTTAAATTGTTACAACCAGATAATACAGGGGAGAAAAATCCAGAAAATAATGAAAAGGAAAAAAAAATTTTTTCTCCAAATCATATATCTTAAAGGGGAAAGCCACTTAAAATACAGATGAAATTATGGCAAAGTAGTGAATAATGCTATGTTTGAGCAATTGGAGAGGACATGCACAATATCAAGGGAAAATCGTGGCCCAGGATAGAAAGAACTGTCAGTACTATAATAAATGTACCAGTATTGAGGTGGTCAAGGGTTAAAAGTAGCAAAAGATAGCCGTCAATCAGTTGGGAACTAAGTCAATTTTCATCTACATTAGCTCCGTGAGGTTTACAGAAAAAAAAATGATACCGGCACACAAGATTCTATTTCATGCCAATTAAATTAGAAAAGAATAAATATTGCTAGCATGACAGTGGAGGAACTGGTAATAATCAAACACTGCAGGAAGCCATCTAAACTGATGCAAGAGTCAGAGAAAACAATATGCCCATAATTGTTAGAACATTCAGCCCAGTATCTCTGTTTTCAGGATTCTTATGAACAGTTTCTACTAGAAAGCTACGAGCCTCATGATGTTCATTTCTTAATGACTTGCTAATAAAAATCAGAAACAATGTAAATGTTTTAAAATCCCATGGCTCATAAAGTCATTTAATAATAGTGATAAAGTTCATATATGAATTAGGATATATCTATAGGTTTTAAAAACAACACAAAACAGTATGCATTCTATGATTATTACCATTCCAAAAAATTGAATATGAATAAAACTAATATGCTTTACCAGTGGTGTATTCTGCAAAATGCCACTTGTCATTCCAAAAAGAATGGATTAATTGGTATAATCCTTTTAGCAAAGTAAAGATATGATATAAGAAATCACTTGAACTCTACTTTCTCCCCCTCCTTTCCCCACTCCCTACCCAAAACCATTGCCTGTTTGCTTGTTTAATGGCAGAAACTCTCAGTGATTGGGGAAAAAGACAACTATGTTGCAATTCTGTACCCTTTCACTCTGTATCTTAGACAAGCTAAAATATTTAAGTTAAATATATTTAGTGAATAAGACATATTTATTTGCTAATTGTATGCTAGATGCTGAGATATATATTGTAAAGGATATTTAAATGAATAAAGCATGACCCTGTTTTAGAGACATCTACA
>PVJH01006970.1:24787-96835 GCA_004026705.1 Nesogale talazaci
AGAAGATGGGGGAGTACATTGGGAGAACAAGATTGAAAATTTGCTAGACCAGCAAGTTCCCATGAAGGAGCATGAAATTATCTGGCTGGGATATGAACTTGAGATTAGATCATGGGAGCATTGAGTGACAGGCAAAGGCATTTAGATTTAATTTGGCAACTACAGCAACACAGAATATTTTCCTGTAAGAGAGATTAGAACTATGGAAAGCTAATCTGGTGCAGGTGTGTGTCAAGATTAGGAAATGTGACATTGGAGAGATGGCAGGAAAAGGGTGGGGGTGGGGGAAACAGAGACTAAAAGAGGGAGTGCATGGGGATTAAATGTGGTAACAGAAGGAGAGTAGAGAATTAAGCAGAAGTCTGGAGGTCTGGGGGCAGCTCAAAATCTGTCATCAGAAACCAGAAAAGGAAAGCAGCTTAGAAAGTTCATATGTCAAGAAAAGTCGATGATAGTGGGGGGTGGGGGGAGGGGGGGGGAATCAATTAGCAAACCAAGGAAACTCAGTAAGGAAGAAAAAATTCTAAGCATTTAAGTACATCCAATGAATCCGTCTACACTTGTTTTTAAATGTATTCCATCATGGTAGTACTACTACAAACAAACACAAACATATTATACATTTAGGATATGTGTGAGAAGGAAACATAAAAGAAACAGAATGCTCTGCCACAATCTTCTAAACTCAGTGGGGTCAGAAAGCTCCAAAAAGCTTATTTAAGCATCTCATGAAGTTGCTCCTTTAATCCCTAGGGCCAAATTACTCCATAGGGATTGAGCCTTTTTCTGTCATTACATTTTCTGAGAAAGAATGGGCCAGGGGGGCAAGATTAGTTGATCCATTAACCCTGTCCATTTCAAAAGAAGGGCTACAACAATTGTTCAGTGTCAACATGCCATGAAAATGTGGAAGAATTTTTGAGACTGGAAATGCCATTTACCAAAACCAATATATGTGACACATTTCAGGGAAATTCCTCAGGATCTCCCAATAACGTGAATCATTTTGAAGGCCAATACTGAAAATATCTGCTAACATGATTTTAGTTACACAAAAGACTAATCTTTATAAATGCAAAAATATTCCTTGTGTATACTTGTATGCCAGTACTTGTATGTCTGACCTGTATTCCAACTACTTACGTATAAAAGTATTGGCACGAGAGTATGGGTACCGGAGTGTTTCTGGATGTGGAAAAGCTATTTTGAGTAGTTAAAAACTATAACTGAGGCTAATTTAAGAGGACGGCAAGAAAGGAGGACCCTTGATGAGATGGACTCCTGTAGAGATGGCTCCAAGAAGTTCATGGGGGACAACACTTGTGAGCATGGTTCAGAACTGGGCAGTTGTTTCACTTTGTTGAACACAGGGTTGCTGCAAGTCAGAAATGACTTAACAGCATTTTAGAACTACCACAAGAATACTGGAACATAGGCTAATACTTCTGTACACCCTGCTGTGGTGTAGAGCAGCCAAAAATCAAGGATGCAAAGAATCTGTTTTCATTGCTATGGAAATAACACTCAGTTCCCTAATTAGTAGGTGTGTAAATGAAAAACTGGTGGTTAATTTTATGTGTCAACTTAGCCCAGTCATAATTCTCAGTATCACATAATCATTCTGAATTTTGTGATGTATAAGGTGCTTGACTGTGGTTGGCTAGGATATAGTATACATGGACATTAGGGTAAAGCTCACCTTCATTGGAACCTATATGCAACTCATCCTCCTGTGATCTTGCATTCTTATGACACTAGCCAGCATCCTGCTGCCTGACATACTAATTTTGGGCTTAATGACTGTTGCAACCAAATGAGTTGGGAGAAGTCTCTAGTCCAGCAGCCCTCAACCTGTGGGTCACGACTCCATTAGGGGTCAAACACCCCTTACACAGGGTTTGCCTGATTCATAACAATAGCAAAATTACACTTAGGAAGTAGCAACAGAAATAATTTTGCGGTTTGGGAGGTGTGGGGTCACCATAACAAGAGGAAGTGTGTGAAAGGTGTGCAGCATTAGGAAGGTTCAGAACCACTGCTCTAGTCTAAAGCCTGGACAACAGGTTGATATTTTCCAGCCTAAACAGCTACATGAACTATTTCCTGAGATCACTCTCTTTATCTATATTTCCACCACTGGTATGACAGTTTGTAATGGTATGGTGACTTTTGTGCTCTTGTGATTGTATAATTAAACTTTGTGTGTTTCAAACACTGGATGGTTCACTGGTATAATGGACAGCTTTTGATGAAAGGTTCAAACTAAAAGAGATTGAAATAAGGAAAGGGCAGATGACATAGAAACATTGCCACTGAAAACCTACCTAAGGGCTAGCAGCAGATACAGTGCTGGAAAATGAGCCCTTCAGATAGGATGAGGCTCCAAGAAGAGTGGGGTAGAACTGCTTCCTTGAAGTAGAGTAAGCTGGTACCTTACTTGCGGATGCGGCAATACTTGAAACAAGAAAGTGAAAGAATATTAATATTCAGAACCTGAAATGAACAAACTATGCATCTAGTAAGACTGGATAAAAAATTAAGTAGAATGCATAAAAATCTATGTCCAGGAATGAATGTGCTGAAACTGACTGATATTGGCCACTTAAAATTAGGCAATCATGGAGGG
The DNA here is from genome assembly GCA_004026705.1 of Nesogale talazaci. Classification (NCBI taxonomy): domain Eukaryota; kingdom Metazoa; phylum Chordata; class Mammalia; order Afrosoricida; family Tenrecidae; genus Nesogale; species Nesogale talazaci. The sequence continues at coordinate 27,414 of PVJH01006970.1, forward strand.
AGGGGGGGTAAAAAATAAAATTAGACCATCTTGACATTTTAGTATTCTTGGAATGATGATCTGAAGAGGAATGGTGTTTCACTTATCACAAAAATATTGAAATAAAGCCATCTATGAGAGGATAAAATCCATACACCTACAAGAAAGACCAATTAATTAATCCACTTATTATTCAGATGTATGTACTAACTAAAGTCAGTGATTAAGAAACTGAGAATTTTACCAACTTCTGTAGTCTCAATTTCATCAAACATGCAATCAAGATGCTTTGAAAATTACTGATAATTGCAATACAGAAGTTGTAAACAAAGAAATTGGATCTGGACTTGATGATAGAAACAATGTTAGTTATGGCATGTTTGGAATGACTTAAAATAGCACCTTATTCATTTCAAATAGGTTTTTTTCCCCAATAACAAGAATCTATAGGTGAACTTCACTGGATGAAGTACAACAGAATCTAATTCACATTCCTTTACTATGAGAAGAGACCATGGGAGAGTTCAATCCAAGGCCAAGGTCAACAGTGAAACACACCATCAATTGCTCATATGTAAATTCAGGCTGAAGTTAACGATGGGGGGGGGGGATCTATGAAAGCCAAAATATCTTATTGAGTATATCGCACCTGAATCTGGAGATGATTTCAAGAATATATTTGAACTTTAATTCTTTACCATTGATTAATGATATTAGGATTAGAATTACCAAAAACTTCATGGAGGTTACTTAAATTACTTCTCACAATCTGATAATGCTGTCTCTAAAGTGGATCAGTGACATAAATAAACTTAAGAGATTCAAATGGATTTTGAACTCTCACTTTGATTAACTCTCACGCTACTCTAACAACAATTAGTTCTTACAAAGTGGGTATTCTCAATATTTGTCCTAATAAAGAGGTCACTGCAGATATAGTGCTCTAGCATAATGTAAGAAAACAGGTGGTATTTTTTATATTTAAGAATGGCATATGGGGTCTTAAAGGCTTGCTTAAATAAAGCAGCCCTCTGAGTGAAGTGTCAATAAAATCCACATGGAAAGAGCTTACCAGCCTGGGTGATCTCATGATTAAAAATAATAGAATTAAAGATCAAAGGATGGAACTGTACCAGAACTGAAATTCGACCATCCAAGCACCAGGTTTGAAGAAGTCTCTGGATGACAATGAAAGCCCAAACCAACATACAAAGTCCACACCTGGAACAACCCTCCACTGAAATCCCTCAGATCACTGATCAGGAATGTGAAGTCTTACCTTCAGAGAGAATGCATTAGAAAGTCAATTACCTTACCTATGGTAAGGTTACAATTTAACATATTACAATTTGTTTTCCCTTTTGACTTATTTTCAATTGTTTCTAGTTTCTATTATCCTTTTCTTTTTCTTGGATTTAAGTTTCTATATGTTTTATTCTGTTGAGATTTGGGGGATTATTTGTATAATTTTTATACTGATTGTAATTGGATGGCATTAATCTATAGAGACAGTAACTAGATTAGCAGTGTGTTAGAATTATGAAAGGCAGATAATGGGGAGCTATTAATAACAGGTGAAGGATGAAGAAAATGTTCTAGATTTGCTTTTGGTGATGACAGTGAAACCAGATAAATATATATAAATCACTGAATTGTACAGTATGTAAATTATGTCGATAAAATGTTTTCTTAAACTAGATTTGACATAATGAACATCAATGATCAAAGGATAGTCAGTGAAGCTGTCAGATGATGTGAAGAACATTGTATGTGAAAAGAGTAAAAGGTCTTTAAACAAATAAAAAAGAAAGGACCAAAGGAATGAAGAAAGAAAAATAGTAGATGCTAGAGGAGATCATAAAACTTGCTCATAAACACAGAGTGGTTAGGAAAAAATGAAGGAAGAGAGTTTACTAGAAATTTTCAAAGGGCAGATCAAGAGACAACATGTTATAATAAAATGTACGAAGACCTGAAGTTTGAAAACCAAAGAAGAGAACAGAATTTCTCAAGCTGAAAAAAATTGACAAAAAAATTAACCTTAAGTTGTGATATTGAAAGATTCTGTGGGCAAAATGTTAAATGAGACATCAAAAGAAAATGGAAAGAATACAGTCACAGTGCCCCACCAAATTAACTGCCATTCAACTAGATCAAGAAGTAACATATGATTTTTAAAAAATGTTACTATAAGAAGAAATCCAAGTGGCACTGAAAGAACTGATGTAAAACATAGCTCCAGGAACTGACAGAACACCAAAAGAAGTGTTTCAACAAATCGATGAAACCCTGGGAGCGCTCTCATCTATGCCAAGAAATTTGGAATAGTTGTCCAACTCTCTTAAAGACCTCCACAAATGTATCCATTAGAAAAAATAAAACAAAAACAAGATGACTCAATGGAATGTGGAAATTATAAAATAACATCATTGTGTTAGTCTGGGTAGACTAGAGAAACAAAATTCACAGACACTCAAATTTTATGGGAGAATTTTATATAAAGGGTAAATGTACATTAAGAAAGCGTCCCAACCCAGTGCCATCCAAAGCCATAAATATGACATTAGCTCAAAAGTCAAATACTGAGCTACAAAGTCCTCAAAATCACAAAACATGAGCAAAGACACCACTGCAGGAGGAAAGGTGAATCAGTGAGCGTGTCAGCATCTTAGCGCTGGCAGGAGTCTCCACATGGCTTCTCCAGCACCCAGGGTGCATCAGGGTAGGTCCATGTGGCTTCTCCTCAGGGCTGTCTTGCAGGGAGTGAGCCTTGCCAGCTGAGGTAGAGAACTAACTAAGGGAGTCACACACTAGTCTGATCATTTGACTAGACAGGGAAGGTCCCTGGAGCCATTTCTCTCTCTGTCCTTAATTAAACTGCCCTCCAACTAATCCCACATGTGTTCTTCGACCAGGTAGGCACAGTAAGCCTTAACTATCACTGTCATAATGATAAAATTCTAAAACTCACAGTACCAGGGAATCGATGTTTACTCAGACTCTACAGATAAGCGTTGAATTGTACCCATGAGTTTACAGGAGTAGAAAGTTCCGCCTTTCTCCCAAGGAGTGGCTGATGGTTTTCAAATATGAACTTTGCAGGTCACAGCACAAAAAGTAACTACTATGACATCAGAGATCCTCATAATTGTGATAGTTAAGTTTTATGTCAATTTGAGTAGGCCAGGTTCTCCCATGAGAGGATCTAACACAGTGTGGTCAATTTCATAAAGGGTTCTTCTGTGAATGCGCCAAGCAGTTGTGGGGAGAATAAACCTGCTTAATCTGGTCACAGGCTTAATGTGATTGAGGAAGTGTGTAGTCAGTGTGGTTCACTTTTAGTATAAGGACTGTATGTGGAACGAGTCACTCCTACCATTGGAGTTTGGATCCTGCATCTGGTTCATCAGGCTCCTGTTATGTCACCTGCCAATACTAGAAGCCACCAACCAAATGCCAAGCACTTTTTCACCATTCTCAGATCCACTGGAATCCTGGTTCATCTCTCTGCTTCCTGTTCATCAGCCCTTGCAGCTACAAGAGTCAGGAAAACCTGCATCTTACTTCTCTGATCCAAAGACTTGAAGAAGGAAGTAATCCACTTCTTCATTTGCACTAGTCATTTCATGATATAGATTTCTTTGTATATACATACACAGAGAGGCATGACTGGTTTAGCTTCTCTAGAGAACCCATGCTAGCATAATTATTAATACCACATGCAAATAAATTTTTGCTGAAGGGAATTCATAAAATGGTCACAGCAATACATATACAGAGAACTGCCAGAATTTCAAGCCAAATTCAAAGCAGGAAATGAAATGAAGGATATTGTTCCTGGTGTCAGATGGCTGTTTCTTGGCTGAAAGCAGATGATGCTAGAAAGATGTTTAGTTGTGTTTTATTGACTATGCAAAGGAATTGGCTTCTGTGGGTAATAACAAATTGAATATGAATTCCAGAACCCTTAATTAAGCTCACATGGAATCTATATGTAGCCCAAGAAGGAGCCATTCAAACAGAACAAAGGGACACTAGACAACATTCTTGAAAGAAGTTGAGTCACATTACAAAAAAGCAACTAAAGAAACCTCATTTGTGTGCGTGTGTGTGTGCTATTATTTGAAGTGAACTTGTTTTATCACAAGACCCCAAGTCCATTTCAGTTTCACCTTCCTCCTTTTTTTCCTTTAAGCCACTCAGACCACTGTTTAAGTTTGAGAGCTAAGGAAACTGCAGGGAAGGAAACTTCATTTTTAAGAAGAAATAAAAGTGACACTAAGGCCAGACTCAAAACTGAGCCACTTCTAAAGTGGAGGGGTAGGGGGGAGACTAGAAACTGAGCTACTCCATGGGGAAACTAGAAACTGTTAACAAATGGTCAAAAGAATCACCCCAGAAAGTCTGGAGGACCCTGATAAGGACTTCCAGGAGCCAGTCAAGCTGTGTACTTAAACCCTGGTGAAGACACTGACATTTCAGAGAGCTAGGAACCAGGGAGACTCCAACTCCTCCTCTCTCCAACTCTACCTGGGAAGAGTGCACTGATGAAGGTGATGCTTACTGGGATTACGATGCTGAAGTAATGATATATGTAGTGTGCTGCCTTCATATTCTGATATTTGCCATGATATTCTTATACTTAGTTCTCAGAATTAATTTTAAGATTATTAGATAGTTTTATGTGTGTTTGTAGTGAATACGTCAAGCATTCGAAAATGCCAGAGGGTTAAATAATTTTTGATCATGCCGCTCAAGACAATAAAAGATTTGAATTTTTTTTTAAAAAAAGAAGAGGTATTCTTCATGACTGCATCTTTCCACCATATTTGTTCAGTTTGTACACTGAATAAACAATCCAAGAAACTTGGTAGCTGAAGGACAATCTTGGAGAATTGAAGAACACAGCCTCAAGTTTGAGGAAGACTCACTAACTCCTTTTCTTGTTTGCTGAAAGAAAAGCAGCCTTCCAGCACTTACTACTGAGAACAAAGATTACAGATTTCAGGATGAACTACGCTTTAGTGTAAAAGATAAAAAATGTAACAAATGATCCCATCAGGAACTTTATGATATAGAAAGGAAATACTGAAAATGTCAAAGATTTTATTTTAGTTGGCATCCCAATCAATGTCCATGGAAGTAGCAGTCAAGAAATAAAAGGTCATATTGCATTGTGCAATCTGTTGTACAAGTTCTCTTTAATATATTAAAAAACAGATGTCAGTGTGAGGATAAGGAGAACCTGATTTGGGCTATAAAATTTTCAATCACCTCTTATGCATGTGAAAGATGCACAATGAATAAGGAAGACCAGAAAATAATTAAGTCATTGTAATTGTGCTGTTGGTGAGGGACAATGAAAGTACCATGAACTACCAAAAGAATGAGCAAACCTGTTTTGAAAGTACAGCTAGAATGCTCCGCAGAAGCAAGGATGGTTCTGACATTATCAAGAGAGACCAATTCCTGAAGATAGGCATAATGCTTGGGAAAGTGAAGGCTCAGTGAAAAGGAAAAGACCATCAATGAAATGGGTTCACACAATGGCCGCAACAATGGCTGAAGCAAAACCACGATTGCTATACAGGAGCAGGACTATGCAGTCTTTGGTTCTGTAGAACAAAGGTCACTATCAGTTCGAACCAACTGAAGGCACCTAGCACCAACTGTGTGTGTGTGCGTGTGAACACACACACTATATATATACCAATACTCACATGGCATATACACACATATACATACACACATCATATATATATATATATATATATATATGAAGACTTCAAGAACATTGGATAGAAATAAAATTAAAACATTACAGAATTCCTTAAGGAATTTTGTAGTCCCCTTATTTACATAACTCACATGTTTCGCTACTCAAGAAAACCCAGCATAAGACATGTGGCATTTAATTATTTTTGAAGTTTAGCAACCAAATCTATTGTTGGTATACAAAGATAAACTTTCTGTTTTTATCATTCTTTTTTAAAAAGCATTATCAAAATCCATCCATCTATCCATTGTGTATCAAGCACATTTATACCTTTGTTGCCATCATCATTCACAAAACAGCTGCTTTCTATTTGAGCCCTTGGTATCAGTTCCTCATTTTCCCCTCCTCTCTTCCCCTCCCTCCTGAACCCTTGATCGTTTATGAATTATTATGATTTTGTCATATCTTACAATGTGCATCATCTCCCTTCACCCACTTTTCTGTTGTCCATCCTCTAGGGAGATTCTGTGTAGATCCTTGTAATTGGCCCACCCTTTCTACCTCACCTTCCCTCAACCCTCCTGTTATCTCCACTCTCACTCCTGCTCCTGAAGGGATCATTGGTCCTAGATTCCCTGTGTTTCCGGTTCCTATCTGTACCAATGCACAGCTTCCGGTCTAGGCGGACTTGTAAGGTAGAATCAGGATCATAATTGTGGGTTGGGGCAGGGAGGAAGCACTTAATAACTAGAGGAATGTTGTATGTTTGATCATTGCACCCTGACAGGCTTGCATCCTGACAGGCTCGCATCCTCCTCCCTGCGACTCTTCTGTAAGGGTGTTTTCATCATTCTTATTGAATGACAATGTTCCCCACATTTTAATGTTTATGAAATGATTTTCCCCCAAAGACAGGTGAAAGAATAGAACAAGAAACATACATAAGTCAGTGATTTTTCAATTTAAGGTACTTTATGAATCTATCTATTTATTACCAAATTACAATGAGAGGTTATTTTCTTGTCTAGTAATTATGATTTACAAAATGTGGTTATAATTGCAAAGCAAATTTCAGCCACCCGCCTTTTGCATAAAGTGAGGGTTAAGTAGCATCTTCTCCCCCCCTCCCTTTACACCAAGGCCTATCTAATTTGAGCACTGCAATAAGTAGAAAATTATCCCCTGAGTTATGATTAAAATGTGTGAAAATAAAGCAAAAATTTTACAAAGTGGAAAATGGAGAGATATAAAATATACATGAAATAGCTTTTGACCTCATGCCTCTGATGACTGGTTGACTTGGTTACATTTAGCAATTTGTAGCTGACCCCACTCCAGGGTACAGAGCAGCAAACAGACCCAGTCCAGTCCTTGGGATACTTCTGATCTGACGATCATTGCCAGCACTAGTCTTTATGTTTCAGAAATGCATTGGATATGGAGCATAATGTCAAATCCATAGATATTTGCCTAAGAAATTTCAGCTGCTCCTAGATGTGCAGAGCTAACGAATGTGAATGCATCCTTGGAACCAAATTCATATTCTGTGAAACAAAGTGGAATCCTACTCCTTGTAAGGATGAGGAAGTTACTTCATTTGATTATCATTTGGATTTTAACTGTATCGTACCCAAACCAAAACCAAACATGCAGTCATCAAGTCCGCTCCCACACATGGGGACTCATGGAGTTACTGAGACATTCTTAGCTGTCATCTGCTCAATATATTTTATTGCCTATAATCCCTGGAAAAATCGACTGCTAGGTTTGGGGCACCAACCCTTATTAGTCCCATGCAAGCCAATTGTGCTATCCATGGACATTCACCCACTATTTTTTAAGCCATTGCCAGGGTTTATTCTGACTCATGGCAATGCTGTGTGGGTTGCATGAGACAGTAAAATTTTGAGAGAACAGAAAGCCTCATCTTTCCCTCCATGGAGGTGTTAGCAATACAACATTTATCCAATGACCATACCAGGGCTCCTTTGTACTGTATGATTAGTAACATAAATGACTGAAAGGAACTTATTAAAACTATGTAAGAGCATGGCTTTTTATAATCCCATTAGTAGACAGTCTGATCTATTTTATGTGGTCCTATGCACAATATGTATACACAGCAGCCTGTTCACAATATGTGTTCAACAAAGAGGTGCAAATTTAGCTGAGACATTTATTATAATGGATTGTATCAATCAAGAAGCCAGATTTTTGTAACCTCGTGTGGTTTTGGAGTATTCTCGCTTTACTCTTGAGTTTGACCCCTTTGAAAGGCATACCAAAGCATTATTTATTACTATTACTATTATTATTTTTATTACCATGCTATGTTAAAAATGTTTTAGAGTATCTGAAACTCTGTCAATCATTATGGGACAGATTTGGAATAAAGGTGTTGGGGATGATGATGAAAAGTACTACAGATGGTCAGTGAAGCAAACAGATCTGCTGTAGATAAACTACAGTAAAGATGCTTCTTAGTAGGGAGGATGATGGAACTTTTCCTCACTTACTTTGACCATATTGTTCAGGGAAATCAGTCCAGGAAAAGGACAACTTGCACGCTGAAATCAAGTTGGCCAACAAGGTGAATTGGCACAGTGCTGCAACAATGGGCTGTAATGCGCTCATGCTGGTGAGGATGGCTCAGAACTCTACAGTGTTTCATCCTGTTGCCCACAGTTTGCTACGAGTCTGGATCCTTGCAAGGGTACTTAACAGCAATGGTCAACGAAGCCATGGCAATCTGAACCTATTTAATGTATAAATCTGACTCGAAGACAGATTTAGGAATAGAATTCCTTCCCTAACTCAGGGACTGGTTGCATAATAATGTGTCCACACAACATCAAAATCACATAACCTCCTATTCCACAGAAATTAGAGCGGAACAAAAGGGATCCTTGATTGCTTTTGCTTTTTTTATGAGGGAATACCCACTCTCCCCCACCCCAAACTAGAATTGCACTGGTGGAACAGAGCTATCTGAGGACACATTTTTCCCACTAGGCAAGCATCAAGCAACTTGCCCTGAGTTACAGTACCCAGTAATGTCACCTGGGAATGTTCTCTGGGCACAGTGAATTTTTATGTAAAAGCAGGTTCATTCAAACCTTGTTTGGGCTGATTTATGAGAACAGTGTGCAATTGTGTGATTTTTTTTTCTTTTTTGGGAAAAGTGCCACAGAAATTGCTGGGATGTTGAACACAGATTACAAGGACATCGCTATGGGAAATACTCAAGGGTATGAGTGGTTTCCCATTTCAAAAAAGGTGACATAAACAGAAGAAAAAAAGGTGAAATGTCCATTGATGAAACATTTTGTTTTGGACATCCGTCAACTTCCCAAACAGGCAAAAATGTCGACTTGTAGTGCATTTGGAGTTCATTACACCAGTTCTGGCTGTTAATCAAGCTTTCTATTTAGAGGTTCTAAAAGATTGCATAAGAGTGTCCAACAAAAAGGCTTGATTTGTGGCAGATAAGGGACTGGTTTGGCCATCATGACAATGCACCTGCTCACACAGCCATCTCATTGCATCAGTTTTGGTAAAAATCAGTATGCCTCTGTCTTGTGCCAAACACCTTAGTTACCTGACCTCCCTCCATTTTACTCCTCTTTGCTTCTGAGAGTGAAGAGGGATATGAAAGGACGACAATTTGAAGACAGAGAAGAGGTGAAGAAAAAAAGAGAGAGTTGCTGTCAGCCGTCCAAACAGATGAGTTTGAAAAATGTTTCCAAGAATATAGTCACAGATTTCACAAGTGTAGTAAGTGGTGGAAAGTACTTTGAAGGTGATAAGGTTGTTTTGTAAATATATATATATTCATAGCTCTGAAAAAAATCTGGGTTTTTTGGGGGGCAGGGGGATACCCCCTCGATATATAGGGCTTAAAAATCTCATGGAAACTTTAATAAAAAGATAATGAAATTTTCCATAAAATTTTAGAAGCCCTTAAATGTTAATTTGTCGTACTGAAGACCAAATCTTTAATTGCAAGAGAACAGAAAACGCAAGGCCACTGGATTAAAGTGCTCAGATATTCATAGCACAACAATAAACAAAAATGCCTTTCCAAAGGCGGCCATGCATCAAGAAAATTTCATTAGATAAATGTATCTCTCTGAAACTATTCAGGAAAACTAGAATGAAAACAGCTATATGCTACACCTTAGTAGCTTTATTCAAACATATTATTAAATTAATATTCCAACTCATACTTACTTGTATAATTCTCTAAGAAACAAAATAATTATTACAATGTTAGGGACATTTTCATTGAAACTGGATTCAGTAATTCAGCCTTAATAAAAACCTCTTGAAAATGTATGAACCATGACTTGCTACTTACTTCTAATTTCATATCCACACTCAATTAATATTCTACAAAGAACAATCCTACCTTTCCAACAGTAAAGTCACACTATATTTTTATTGTATCTTAATGGGATCACTGGATTAATGCATTCATTAATGATAAATCAATGCAGATACAGGCAAGCTGATATCTATGCAGGCAAGGCCAGATGAGTAATTGCAATTTGAAGTAATTTGCTCATTTTTTTCACTTTGCAGAATCAGTAAAAGTTTTTTTATTAAAAACTACCATACGTCATGATGAAAGAAGATCCCCCAGATAGGACCCCACTTAAGAAACTCCTTGAGTTTAAGATAACATAATGCCCCAAAAGGACTGGTGCTTCAAAGTAAGCTTTTCACTGGAAAGGTGGCCTTTTGAGCCCACCTGCCATCCACTGGGAAAAGGTAAGATCATTTGCTCCCATAAAGATCTGTAGCTCAGGGATTCTATGGAGCAGTTTCACTCTGGCAAATGTCGCCACTGGAATCAGGAATCAACTCAAAGGCAGTGTATGTGGCTTTAGATTTGGCATGCATAAGAAATTAAATGCTGGGAAACCAACCTGGAGACCTTCTGATTGCTAAATGGTACTGAACTTATGCTTATGTTGATACTGTACAGAAAATAAAATACATACAGAATGATGACAATAGTAGGTAGAACAAAATTTTCAGTTATCCAAATAACGACAAAATAAAATTTAAAGTATTAGATACTTTAACTATCATTACACTTAAATGCTATATAACACTATTTAGTTTTAAAAATATAGCACTGTGAACATTACCATGGGGAAATATGCCATCATCAGACAATTGTCAGCTTCTGACAGCTCATTCAACTTAGCCTGAAGACTTCAGAAATACATAGCCAGTGCCCTTGAGAATATTATACCAAAAAAGCACCATTCAAAAAGGATTGGCAAAAAGCTTAGTAAATATTATAAAATGAATAGATAAGATCAATGTAAATACTGTGCTTAACCCAAGGTAAAAATTTATATCAACTAATTGTAATTCAATAGGACAAGAGCAAAACTGCCCCTTTAGGTTTCCAAGACTGAATATTTACGGAAACAGTAGACAGCTTCCTAACGTCAGAATGACTGGTGTGTTTGAACCACTTACTTTGTGACGAATAGTTCAATGAGTAATTCACCATGCCATCAGATTTTCTTATTTAGTATATGAAATATATGTACATACTGTGCCTAACGTACAGAAAATATTTACAAACTGCTGACATTTGTATAAAACTATGTTTGTATTCAATGAAAGTGACAAATAATTATATTAATATATCTATATATACATATATATGTTTGCACCATAGTATAATCAGTTTCTTTCACATAGGAAGAGGCTTGTTTTTACTAAGTCTAAGTGTGACCAGAAAATAAATCATCAAACAGAAGCAAATTAAAGAACAAATAAAACTTTGTCATTTTCATTTTCAGGTAGATTTTAAAACATCTGTATCCAAATAAATCATACCTTTAATACCTAAAGAGATAGTACAAACCATTGAAAACACAGAGAAAGAATAATTTACTCAAACAAATATATTTTCAATACAACATCAGAGGAAGCTAATTTCTACATTGCCAGCAACTAGTTAGAAACTTTACAAGGAAGACTCCTTCTTCCCCACTCACTGCCATTGAGTATATTCTAACACTGAAGGAGCCAATATTACCTCCAAAAATTATATACATACATATTAGTTCATAATAGACAACCAAAAAGTAGAGAACCCTTCTATTAGGAAGAGAATTAGTGCAAAAAAAAAAGATGTGAATAAGTAAAGCGACATGTCAAAAGGGAGAATATAATTTGAAAGTTGTCACTTCTTCCTCCAAATGACCTTAAGTTACTTTTTTTTTTATGGCATCACTGCCCTGGTGGGAGTAGGAAGCCCAGCCTTGCTCCTGGATAGCTGCTGCTGGATTTAAACTGTCAACATTGTGGGCCGCAGTCTCGCACACAACCACTGCGCCACCAAGGCTCAGCCCGACCTTAAGTTACATGCGATCCCAGTTAGGAGCCCAGAGGAGTTGTTGACTAACTTCTGTGATGCAATTCTCTTATTCATCTGGGAAAAGGGTGAAAGAAATACAAGGGACTTTAGAAAAGAAAAAAACCTCTGCCAATAGCATATGACAACACACCATAAAGTTCGATGAATGAGAGCAATTTCAAACAAGTCAAAAACCAGAAAAATATTATTGATACATATAATGAAATCTTAGAAATAAAACAGATAAATAATCCACTAATGAAAAAAGTGGGTAAAGATATGAACAGGAGCATCAAAGGAGAAGTAACATAAGAAAACCAAAACCAAAAACCGTTTTAGATATCAGAGAAACAAATCTATAAAATTGAGTTACCCTCTTTATTTCCTGTTCATTGGTAAATTTTCATAAGTTCAAAATAATCATGTGTTAGCAAACCGATAAAGAAATGTGTACTTGATGGAATACAAGGAGTAATCCCCTCAAAAAAAAAAAAAGGTTTTTCCAAAATGTTCTATGTAATTTTTTTACAAAATAGTCCATTACCTTAAAAGTATTCTCCATCACACTTAATATGTATGTCAAATATGCCATTCCATTCTTGGAAACATCTTTTCAAAGTCATCTATTTGGACGGCTGACAACATCTCCCTCATTTTTTCCTCACCTCTTCACCATCTTTAAATCACTGTCCTTTTCTTGGCCCTCTTCATTCTTGGAAGCAAGAAGTCGCATAGAGCAAGGTCAGGTTAGTAAGATGTGTGGGACAAGAGAGGCATTCTGATTTTTGCCCCAAACTGGCACAACAAGATGGCTGTGTGAGCAGGTGCATTATCCTGGTGGCAAAACCAGTCTACAAATCAGACCTTTTTTTGTCATACACTGTTACACAACCTTTTCAGAACTTCTAAATTGAAAGCTTGATTAACAGTCTGAGCTGGTGGAACAAACTGCAAATGCAATATCCCCCTCACATCAGAAAACAAATGAGCATCCTCTTGATCTATGATTTTCACTTGATGAGCTTTTGGGGGTCAAGATGACAGTGGTTTCTTCTACTGACTTGATTAATATTTGCTTTTGGCATCGTAAGAGTAGCACCATGATGTCCCAATAATGACCTTGGGGAAAAAAGTCTGTGTCTCTTCAGAGCTGTTCTTTCAAAGTACAATATGTTTCCACAGGACACTATTTTTCCAAGTCAGTCAGACCCAAGGCAAAAATTTTGCAGCAACCCTTCTCGTTCCCAAATCTTCCATTAACATTCACTGATCCAAGCTCCAAAATAGTCCAGAGGACTGTCCCATCTCTGAAATGGTCTGTCCTTGAGCTGTGAGCACAAGTATGTGAATTTTGTAGACATTTTCATCTGTTTGGGAAGCTAAAGGTTATCCAGAATGAGGTTTGTCACTAATCGACATTTCGACATTTTTAAAATTAAGAAACCACTTGAGTTGTTTCTAGTGCTGTCCTTGTAAGCTGTGTTCAACAACACAGCAGTTTCTGCAGCATTTTTTTCTGAGTAGGCAACAAAATTTCATGACTCAAGCTGTTTTCTTAAATCAACCGTGACAAAAAATGAGGTTCAAGTAAAGCTACTTTCATGAAAAGATTCACTGTGACCAGAAAGAACATTCTCAGGTGACACCACTAGGTGCCCTAAATCAAAATGAGTTGCTGGATGCTCACTTAGAGGGAAAAAAAAATGTGTACTACAAACGCTCTTTATTCTGGGTATCCTCTTGTATGTATTAGTACCACCAATTTGAGAAACAACTTGGCATTATCTATGAAAATCTACATAAAATTCAAAGGCTACCCTTAAAAACTGAGTCAGTGGCATCTCGTACTGATCCCATAGGAGAGAGAAAAACAGATTTTCAAAGAATTCTTACTCTTTCCTGGAGTAGAAAACTTTGTCTTTCTCCAGGAGGGGAGAAATTCTTTAGCAAGTGTGAACAAAAAAGCAATATAAAGACATTCACCACATAGTGTCTTAAGCAGTAAGATAGTGGAAACAATCTAAAAATCTATAAAAGCACAGAGGTTATAGGGCCACACTATCAATAGTAACAGGCCATAACTCATAAACAAATGAGTCTATCTATATGAACCAATATGGAGAGATCTCTAAGCAAAATGTTATGTAAAATGAGGTATAAAGTAACATGTTGCTACTTATACTAGTATAAAAGAGATTTTATTGCTACACATACATCACAATCAGTGTTGCTATTCTGAATCAAGACAATCCCGTGTGTTTCAGAAAGGAACTATTTTCCAATCGGTTTGGCAGATCACCATGCCTGTCTTTCTGGGTACTTGAAAACATTAAATTGTGCCACCTAATACCACCTGCTATGTAGACAATGATCATCAATTTTTGAGGCACTCTTTGGGGTCACCAGTCAGTCACCTGTCCTTGACACAACCATATTTCAAGGTAACAAAACAAAACATCCTATCTCTGTAAGTAGCCAAAATTGCATGCTCAAATTTCAGTATAAGATGATAAAGAAATTAATGTGGAAAAATATTTTTATTTTTCCAGAACTTGCTAAAATATTGATAGTTTAAAAAATAAAATGCAAGTGTATACACACACATATATTTGTTGTTAAAAATATAAAATGTACACACATTCATTAAGGTATATGAAATGTATATAGACATTTATAGATTAAAAATAAGTGAAAATGTGTAGGCACATATATTTTAGCTGTGTTTAAAAATAAACTTGAAGTGATAAACTAAGATATAGCCTCTGTCGTTGATTCAATTTAAATTCAGATAGCATCATCTTGCTTCTGTGGACAAACTAGTGGTTTTGAACCAACAACTTTATAGTTATCAGTCCAATATTTACTGGACAGAATCACTAGAACTCCTTCAAACTTAGACATAAAAGGAGAGGGGGATGGAGGAGGCTAGAAATTTATTAAATTTCACTAGCTATTTGAACTACACGGTTTTTATTTTATGGTTCTTTTTCTTGTTATTTTCCACAAGTTCTACAACGGGCTTGTATTACTGTAAGTATAAAAGACAAAACGTGTTCTATTGGAAACAGAGTGTCCTCTGTTATTGAATTCCTGGGATACCTTGATACTGATAAGGCCCAACCAAGGGTATTTCCCTACTTCTGGTTCCTCCACTTTGAATCAGACCCACTTTTCAGCAGCCTACTGAGCAGTTATCAGCTTCCCAGCTTCAGTTCTCCTGGATGTGACTCCTCCACCTCTCCCACTGCTGTGCTCATTGATCCCATCTCCCTGCTGGCTCAGCCCTGTCCCAGTTCCCAGACCAAACCTGGACGGAATTACAAAGTACTAAAGAATGGCCAGCCCCTCCTCCACACTCTCCCTCCCAACCACTGCTGCAGTGCCCTTTCTAATGCCATGTCTGCCTAAACTGATGGTCCATACCATGATGGAGCTGGTGTCACACTGGATGCCATTTTTTTCTAGTTTTAGATTGTGTGACAGTCCCTGGGATAGAAGCAGGACTGCCCAGGGAAGGAGCCTGCGCAGTCCCAGGCCTGGTGGGCATGCCGGTAGCAGGGGATTCAACCTGGTGTGGTCTCCTGGGAGCCTTTCCGCTTCCCAGGGGCTCCTCCAGCTGCCTCAGCCAACCCCGCTGGGGAGCTCACATGCCAATCACTTACAGGTGTGTTCTGAAGAGGTTTAACCACCGTGCATGGAATCTACTGGAGATGAAGAATCAGAATGGGCATACACAGTTGGAGTCAAGAGATCATGGAATCTTTGGCTCTTAAATCAGCTATATTTGTAACCAGATGTTTTTAGTTTTGATTAACTAACCATTTAATTTTTTTTTTAAAAAAAGGAAGTTAAGATGAAAAAAAATATGGTGGATATTAATCTTACAGATCCTATAAGATTACCAACATCTGAAGTCAGCTACTATTACTGAACTCACATCTGAATCCTGAGTTGCACACCTCCAAACAGCAGTCTTCATAGTTTGGGAGAGCGTATTTGATATACGATTGCTACATGTGTTTAATTAGTACTTTGTTAGAGGTTTTAAGAGAACAGGCTCAGAGATTTAATTCATCCAACAAGCACTTCTGAGAGAACTACACTGTACTCAGCACTAGACGAGGTGAGTTGTGGGAAGAAATCTGAAGGCAGGCTTCTTCTCCTTGATACACAATCGAGAGTGATTGAAAAGACCTTAAAAATGTGGAGAATAATTACTGCTTTGGCTTCTGCTTTAACAAGCAACACATGAAAATCTCCTTGCCTGAGGTACTGATTTCACAGATGAGCAAACTGCAATCGGTTTGCCTGCCTGGTTTCCAGACTAGTGCCAGCACCGGCATTTCCTCTTGTCCCATCTCCGTGAGCCCCAAGGGCCTGGCTCTGCCTATCAATATCTGTATGTTTGCCAGTTTTAGACTTTCTCTCAAGTTCAAGCAAGCTCTGCGCTAGGATCAAAACTCTCTCCTTCCTATCATCCTCAGGTATGTTTCATTTTCACAGAAACAGCCTGGAACTAAAAGTCCACATTATGCTTTAATCGTCTTCCCACATACCTGACAAGATTTCACAGATGGGCCTCAAAATCAAATTGTAACAAATACTCCTGTTTGTCTCCCCAACATCCATTTCCTCCTCTCCACTTTTGAAACATATTATCACGCTGATCTGCAATCCCCATCTCCTCCACATGGCCCTGTGTTTAGGGAAAGCTGACCCTAGATCCCTCCCCAGGGAGTGGGCCCGAGTTAGTCGAACAAGGTTATGAAACACACCAACAACACTGAAGATGGTGCAGGTGAGGGACATTTGGTTGTGTGAGACATGTGTTCACCTAAGTCAGACACACCTGGATGACAACTGACCCGAGCAACAGGATCACATGTGGCATTCTCGCCCCTCCAACCACCAGCCCTCCATGACTGATCACATTGGGAGCGATTATATGATGGTTGCCTGGTAAGAGCAGGAGATTCTACAGGAAAGCTTTGGGCAAAAGGTTCCTCACTCTTCATGCAGACTACTGTGTTGTGATGCCTTGGTTTACACTGCAGCAGACATCACGCTCTCAGTGGAGGAAGACGTCAACGCAGGAAGGAGCAGAGTCCAGAGAAGGGCAGAGAGGTGGAAGCAAACTCCGGGTCTGACACCGAGAGCTGCCCATGCCCAGAGCTCTGCTACTTTCATACGTCTTTTCTAGTATACTCCTTTCCATTGCTGCCAGCTTACATTTGTTGCTTTGAACAACACTGTTGTAATATACATATATGGAAGTAGCTTTGTTTATCTCTTTCAAAAGAGTAACTTGTGAAAATTGAAGTATACTTGGGTAACATCAAGTGTGAAGCTATTGTGACTAAAGCTGCTATTAATTTTATTGTAAACATCACTGTGTATTTGTTTTCATTTGGGAGGTGCATTTCTGGCTTGCACAGAAAGAGTATGTTTAACATTCAGAGCAACAGCCAAACAATTTTCCAGTGTATTGTGCCATTTTACATCACGATCTGCAACATATAGCTCTTGCCATTTTTTCTACCAAACTCAAGAAACAAGTTCACTGCTATCAAGTCTGTTTCCACTGAAGGTGATCCTGCAGGGCAGAGTAGAACTGCCCTTGTGAGTTTCCAAGACTGCACATGTGCATCAAGCAAAAAAGATTAATCTTCTCCTTCAGAGGAGCTGGTAGTTTTGAACTGGAAACCTTGCGGTAGCAGCCCAACCCTTAACAGTAGACCCCTAGGGCTCCTACAATCCTTCTAAAATTGCGTTTGTATTGTCATTCTATTGTTTATACAGAAAAATGGCATGGTGATCATGAAGTTCTTTTGCTTGATGAATCACAGGGCTGAGCACCATTCTAGGGACTCATTGGTAAATTTCTATGTTATTATAGGAAGTATCTCTTGAAGTATTTTGGTGATTTCATGCTTAAGGCTGGCTCTTCTCCTGTTCATAAGGCGCAAGAGTTCTAGAGGCAATTTAGATAAAAATTTTATCTGATATATACTGTTTGGGACAGAGATAACAGAAAAGAGCATGGGGCAATTTTTGGATTTTTTGAAGAGCAGATTTTTAAATTTTAGATTAAGTCTAATTCATCCACATTTTAAATGTCATCATCAGTGCTATTTTAATTCTATTTAAGAAATATTTTGAACATATTTTCTTCTAGAAATATAATACTCAAAATCAGGTCAATATAAAAATTTCTAGTATGAATGCACGTGGAAAGACTAAACTGACTACACTCTTTATGATTTAAACTAGAATAATGTCTAGCACGGGAAAAATCCAGTATTAGTAATGCATCAAAGATTAAGTATAAGGGTCCATTTTAGGGTAATGGAAATATTCTATATCTTTATTGCAGTAATAGGTACACAGATGTATTTATCAAAACAGGACAATCTATGTACTTTAAGTAGGTGTATATTACTTCAGGCAAAAAAACATAGCCTCCACAGGTGTTCTTCAACATTTGTTAATATTGGAATGGGAAAGTGGCGTCACAGGAAAACTGGAGACGACATAATACTATGAGAGAGGAAGTTCGGTCTAAACAAGGGCTTATTGTGCATAAGAATCATCATTTAGCTATATATAGCTTTTAAAATATTAATACATACTAAATGCATAAGTGCCTTATGGTTGTTCAAAGACACTGACACTATTCAAGCAAGTCAACCAACGAGGTACCAGCGAGCATGTATCTTCAGCCCAGGGAATGCTGACAAAAAGAGGGAGGTGAATGGATGGAGAAGTATGAAAGAGAAATGCCACTTAGTTCATTTTTATCTTGGAGACTTTTAAAAGAACAGACTACTGAGGCTAAAGATTTTTCTTCATGCAGCAGCAGTTCTGCTTCTAAAAAACCAAAAAGGATAAAGTGAGAAATACATCACCATATTTTGAAATGTAAGTGGAAAATCTTATTTGAATTACAGAATTTTATAGGTGGAAGGTAATCTATATATCACCTACTCCAAGTACCTTGCAATACAGAAGTCAATAAAGGTTGGAGAATTTGAGACATTTTAGCAGTGTAACATTTATTTAATCAGAGGAGAACTGGAGGAAGAACACAGGCATCCTGGTTCCTAGAACAATGCTCTTACAAAATTATACTATCTAGGCCAATTCCCTACACAGAATAGATATTTTTAAAAGGTCTGCTGAATGAATTAATGCTAGGCATTGTGATAAAAACACATGAATACATGGGAGGATTTCAATTTAGACTTATTTTGTCGCATAAAATATTTTTTTTGTATTGTGTACTTATGCCAATTCTGCACATTACAAAAAAAAAAAAGACACGTTTTGAAATTCCTCTGACAGGCAACAATGCCTGCAGAAAGAGAATAAAGATCAGGTGTAAATGTTCAAGAACTGAGGGTTACTCTCTCCTATGAGCAGTTAAGGATTATAAAAATCTTTCTTGGATGACTATGGAATATTTCTAACTACTTACTGAAAAATGGATAAATGACATTTAAAACTGCTTCAGGACCTATATAGTTAAACTTTGAAGACTAAACTTGAATCATAACCAATTAAAATCATATGGTAACCCCAAATTCTTAGGTAGTTTTTGGAGTCATTGTGATTTCTGAGTTGTGGAAGTAAAACAGAAATGTGTGTATATATGTGTATATGTATATATATACACACATATATACATGTGTATATGTGTATAGATTATATATTTTGGGCACATTCTCAGGAGAAACCAGTCCCTGAGAAACAGACATTTTTCAACAATGAGACAGGACTGTGTTGGCAGTATTTTGATCTATTGTTCCTAGGGTCAGTATGAATTAGAATTGACTCAGTGGCCCCTCACAATAAAAATAGGTGTGTCTGTATACGTGTGTATCTGTGTCTGTGTGCGTGCACATGTATGTGAATGTGTACACATATAAGGTCTTCTAAGAATGTGTGGAAGAAGTGAATTAAAAGATAAATCTGTTTCCATGAGTTTTCTAAAGCCCACTCCCCACATACACACAGTAGGTGTGGAAAGGCTCAAGAAGTTAGTAAAAATTTTCATTATCTTTTGATTCCAATTTCCCATGAAATTTTTGAAATCCGTGTATGTGTGTGTGTTTATCACAGTTTTATTTCTAAAACTAAGGGAATACAAAAAAGTTAAGTGCCCATATATTAAAAAAACAACATAAGCCTGATTTATACAATATCTTTGAAATTTCCCACTGATTTTCTACATCCATCCTGTGGTCCTTCTTATCTTATAAAGCTACATTCTGTATTTTTTAACAATGTTTTAGTGCCATGTCCACTTATTTAATGGAGAAACAATGGAGCAAGTTAGCAAACTAATTTTTGTATGTTTTTTGGCTTTTCTATGGGGGGGAAGATTTGGGGGGTTTGGGTAAAAGAAATTTATTTTGCATCTCCATTCCAATCAGAAGTTCCCACAAGCCCGGCACTACTCTGCTCCCAATAAAAAACTAGGTAAGAAAAAAAAGAAGAGCATTCCTTACTTTGTTGGGTATCACAGATAGATATGCTTTCTGCAAATGGAAGAAAACTTGAATTGAGCAACTCCATGAGTGCCATTTTTCTAGTTATGTGCCCACTGTGTGTCTCTGTGTCATATTTTAATTCTCATAATATGACAAACTGACATTTAATTTTGTTGCACTGTTAAATGATAGAGTGTAAACACAACTTTCATGCACAAGTTTATTTTATTGTGACTTTCACTTTATAATGGTGCTGTAGAGTGGAACCAGAGTCATTAGATCCCCAAGGAATGTATGTTTGTACTAAAAAGAAAGAACAAGACACTGAAAAAAAAAATCAACATCTGACTTAGTTTCCCAACAAGCTAGAATTGTTAGAGAAAAACTGTTCACTACAACTTATCAAATGTGTTTTAAAACAACTGAAGCATGGATTTGTATCAGTATGATAATATCAGATTCATTATCAATATCCTAAATATAGGGAATATAAGGAATTCCTAAATGAAACAAACATCAAGTAAATTCCAGGTCATGGTGAAACTGTATGGTGAAACTATAGGATCGAATAGAACAGCTAGAGAGTGTTTCCAATACTGTAAATCTTTACAGACACCTACAGCCTCAGCTTTCTCCAGCAAAGCAGCTAGAGTTTGAACCAGCCAGTCATCTGCAATCCAAAGTTCAAGACCCCACTCCCCCTTACTACTTGAACAGACAGTTGTAAAGCAAAACTAATTGTTCTGACTTAAGCCAACTCCACCTCCCTATATAGTCACCCCTGTAGCATATGGAAAATAGTATTGCACTCCTGTTAATAAATGTTTTAATAAATGTTGCCCAGACACCCCAAAAATAATGTATAAGGTCTTTATTTACAACCAAAGAAAACCCTGTGAGTAATAAAAGCCAAATATATTTAAGCTCTATAAAGCCAAACTTATAGAGCCAAATGATCACTTCAATTATTCTCAAAAGGCATGTCGAGGGGTTAGTTGCATGGGAAAAATCACTTGTGAAGAAAATAAGGTCTAAACATAAAATGTTTCAAAAAGCACTAAAGCTTATATGAAACTGACTAGAAATGAGACATCTAAAATGTTTTATTTAGATCTGCTGAATCTTTAAGATCTCAGAATATTGAAAAAACTGTCTCAAAATAGAAAATTAAAATATGGCAACTTATCATCTGCTAAAGTGCTAGCTTTTAGAAACACATTCATGTTTATGACAAGTATATGTCCAATTGTGTGTGTGGCTATTGCTACAAAAATAAATTTAAAAAGAACTTTTTACTATCTGAGATAAAGCAGATAAATGTATCTTTCTATTTAGAATGGATTTGATGTAAGCATTAAATTTTTTTCTGGAAATTAATTTGACAAACAATTCAGAAAATTCTATTTATGCTGTGGTTTAAATTGATGTTATTTATGCTTCCGGATAAATATTTCAAAACTTTTGATGAACATCAACCAAAAACATGACAACATATATCAGATATAGTCAATGAGAATTTTGACACCATTCTGTACAGTTACCTAAAGTGCTCAGTACCTAGTCCTGGGCCTAATCTAGTATCCCTGTAAAACATTTGAAAAGACATAATAATAATTTGGACCCAATAATAATGTTTTAAGATATAAAACGGTGACAGTGGTAGGTAGGAAAAGTCAATGATGTAGTAAAGAATATATTCTCTGAAAATGTGACTACTCTAAAAAGTACTGGCTTCATATCTGTCCAAATAAAACAATCCTGGTTATTATTCGAAGATAGAGTCCTTGAATACTCATGAGTTAAGCCAACATAAAGAAGAATTATAATAATCATGTGTTTATTCTTTGTTGTTTGGCAAAGGGCAAGTTTTTCTTCAGCCTTGAGTTTTAAAGAAAAGAGATAAAAAGAATATTCTGGGTCCTCACTGTGACAGACCTTGGCCTTTTTCGCCTTGGGAAGGACCTTGGAGAAGACATAGTATTTAACACAAGCTTCTCGGGTAGGTAAATCTTCTGTGACAAAACATATCTCACCCTACAAATTACCTTACCTCGTGTGACAGTATAATTTAATTCCGAATGTGTATGTTTAGCCTTTGTTAGTATGCTCACCAGTATACCAATGATCCCAGTAAATAGTCCTCCTGATGAGCGGAGCTGGCATGAGCTGGAATTGCTCACTGGCAACTGGCACATGTCCTTGATGTGCTCCACAGATCCTTTGCTTCCTCGAGCTCTCAACTTCTGTTTCCGCTCCTATGCCCCCGTGAGTGAGATCCGTCCCACCAGTGTCTGTGTCAGCTCTTGAAACGCCTGTGTATAATCCACCTCAAGCCACAGACATCTGTCCTCTTTTGAATTTCACTAGTACTTATTTACTCTTCCTTTCTTCCCAGTACATAATCATAGACTGTCTTGAAATGTTATTAAACATTTCCCCCTAATTATAACAATACGTACTCAATACATGTTTTGTTTCCTTTTTGCTAAGCACATTTAACCCTTTAAACATTTTCATGCATCATAGTATGCCATTATCCCATTTTATAATAGACTTAAGTAGTACCCAATGATTCTTAAAATAGTAGAACCTGCATTTACATCTAAAGTTTACTTTTAAGACCTTGTTCCTTGTCGCTGTGAAATATGACCTCCACGTAAATGTCTGTTCTGCTGTAAAGTCAGATCAAAGAGAGTGTTTTTAACTCCTTTCAAATACCTCACACCACTTAGCATAGGTTGGGCAGGCTCTTGAGGGCTCTGAGAGAGACACAGAGAAAATACCCAAAGCATTGCCTACGGGGTGCCACACGATGTTCTGCTGGGTCTATACCTGGTGACTAAACTTGAGAAAGTTTAGTCAACTCAAGATAGAAACCTTTGTGTTTGGGATTCTTCAGAAGAAGCCGCTCTTTATCTAGAGATTGGATTACTGTCAGGTTTCAGGCTGCTTTTTTAAGACTTGGTTTATCTCCTGTAGTTTGTGTGTTAATAATTTTATTCATTTCTCTTAAAATCTACTGTACCCATACTGTCATTTTATTTTCCAGTTATTTGGGAATATTTTGCTTTCACTAAACAGAAAAAGATAAAAGTACCTCAGTGCACACCCCCCCCTTTAATACTTGAAAACAAGTATTAAAAACTGTGAAGTATAGATATACATCACTCTAAGCTGTAAAAGTGTCATTTAGAAGGACTATAGGGGTTACATTTCCCTACATTCAAGAGTGAAGTCACCGAACAAACAAACAAAAAAGTGATAAAGCTGCCCCAAGAGAAAAAGTCATTTATAAATAAATTAGGACTAAGCAAACATCTTGAATTCACAGATGATTCAATCAAGCTCCTGCCACATGGCTTAAGAGTCGGCCAAGCCATTGATGGTATTGTATGCCTGTCATGGGAATTGTGGCCAGGGTGGGAGTTTAGGGGTGGAGTCCTTCATTCCTAATATGAAATACTTCCTGAATATTGATTCTTGTGACTAACTGTACCATCGCTGCATCAACTCAGTACTCATGCACTTCTGAAGGCAAGTCTCATCTGCCCAACTCTAAATTTACATTCCCACAAAATGCAAAAGTGCAAATCTCCTACTATCATCAATAATGTAAAGAGAAACAGACAAAAATCAATATTTTGCTCCACCATACAGTTTCTGGCTGGCAGTTTCCCTAAATCCATGGTTCATTTCAGACCCTTCACACACACCTTACACACAAAACCTAGCTATTCTTTCGATCATTAAGATTTGATCAGGAGGGAAATTGTTCACTTTGTTTTGTTTTCTTGCTTCTTTAGAAGAATGTGCATCATGCAAAATGTAGACCTTCAAATAATCGGCTTCTGTTTTGTATTGCCTGTTGAATTTTCTAAATGGTGAACATACTAAGCATTGTAATCTTTTGTCTGTCCCACTATGTATAAACTTTTACGTCGGTCGCAAAACTTGCAAAAAGGAAGATAGTTAAATCACTACTGATACATGTAAGAGTAGGTGTTGCGTTATAACCTAAAGAACGCAAAGTAAAATATAACATTTTATGGAAACAAAGAATACAGGACTGGTTGTTTTTTCACTTTCTAATGATGAATGGTCTGAAAGCTAATTCACTTTTTCCTTTGGTATAAATCAAAATATTATCACACAATGTTTTTGCTACTACCCCTAAAAAAAGTGTATGAGAAAAGATAGAGTTACTTGACTGCAGAAAACTGAGATCAAAACGGTATGTTTACAAGTCTGTGAAGAAAAACCTCTTTTCTCCCCAAACTGTCTAACCATGATCCTCCTTTAGAAGTTAACCCGTGATGAACAAAAGTATCTGGCTACCACATTTCAGTTTCCAATATTCCCGGACCAATGTTTTATATGCAGATGAAAACATTCCATAACTAATGGTGGTGCACATTCGTTAAAGTTTCTGAGTTTCTGCCTGCGAAGTGGATGGTTATGGCCAAGG
Source organism: Nesogale talazaci (assembly GCA_004026705.1). Classification (NCBI taxonomy): domain Eukaryota; kingdom Metazoa; phylum Chordata; class Mammalia; order Afrosoricida; family Tenrecidae; genus Nesogale; species Nesogale talazaci. The sequence goes on from PVJH01006970.1 coordinate 52,445, forward strand.
ACACAAGGGTTCAAATGCAAACCAAATATTAGGCGGGTGGTTTGAAAGTGTCAATCCAAAGAGGCCTAGAGGGAAAGGATTCCGGCTTCCACTGCCACCACCCTTCCAATACCCTTCCCTCTTTCTCTCTTGTTCCCTTTCGGGCTTACTCTTTCCCCGTGGTTTCTCAGGGAAACAATCAAAGCCAAGAAAGCTGGATTTTAAATTAGTGAGGCACACGCTGGGGATATGCAATTCCCAGGAGAAAAAAAGAAACTGCTTGGTGGAGAGGGGTGAGGGGGCTGTGGTAGCATGTCTAAGGGACAAGCCTCCCCATCCCCACCCTAATACAACACAAATCCATAGATTCTCCCTCGTCCTTCGCCCAGTTCCGAGTACTCTATTCAACTTGACCCTTAATGCCAATGATTTAGGAACCTGGAGGGCGTCCACTGTGCAAGAGCGTCTCTAAGTCTGTGTGCCCAATTTCGGGAAGACCCTGAATCCAGATAGTAGGAGCAGGTGAGGGATGCTCCCACCACCACGGAGGGGGTGCATAAAACGGGGAGGGGGCTCAGGGGAGGGGGCGCAGATAAAGACAAGAGGAAGGGGTGAGCTCTAGGGCGAGCGACAAAAAGAATATGAGGAAGAAAGAAAGGGGGGAAGGAAGTGAGGCTGGGAGAGAGGAAGAAAGGGATGAAAGAAAGGCTGGAAGGGAGAAAGGAGGGGAGAGGAGAGAGGGATGTTGGGAAGGATGAGGGAGGGAGGGACGGTTGGGGAGCCGGGAGGGCGGGAGGACGGAGGGGATGGGAGGGAGGGAGGAGGGTGGCAAGCAAGGATGGAGGATGCTCTGCCCGGGACTCACCTCTGTGGGTCGGTGGGAGTTTCTCGCCTCCTCCTCTTTCTCGCCCGTTCCCAGCAGCAGGAAGGGTAATCACAGAAGGGACAGGACAGGCGGTGGCAGGGACCAGGGCAGCAACTGCTGCAGCAGCCTCTGGCCGAGGTACCGTGCCGCCTGCTCCGCCCGCCCGGGTCTCCGCCTCACTCGGGGCTGGAAGCGAAGCCGCTCCCCCGTCCCCCCGCCCGCCCCGCGTCCTGCCCAAGCGCGAGCGGCAGCGGCCCGAATCGCCGCTAGGGGAGGCGTCGAGTGCGCAGGCGCGGCCGCTCGCTGGCTCGCGCGCCCCCGCGGCCCCCTCCGCTCCCAGGGGCTGACAGAGGCAGAGCAGGGCCGCGGACGCGCGCGGCCAGGGAGCGTCGGAGCGGGCGGGGCGAGGGCGGGGCTGGGGAAAACGCAGCCGCCACGGCGCCGCAGGTGGGGGGAGGGGACGGCGGCAAGGGGGCACCGCCGAAGGGCGCAGGTGCCGTGTCCATGACAACCGCGTTACCCAGCGGGCGGGGGCCCAGTCCTAGGCAGTGGGGAAGGCCAACCGGGAGAGATGGAGTGGGGATGGGGGCCTGGCGAGAGAGAAGTGGGTGGAGGCGCAAAGTAGAAGGAAGGGTGAGCCCAGATTGGTGGCAGACACGTTCCGGAAGCTGGACACGATCTTTCTGCAGTGAAGGTTGTCACTGATCTGCGAGGAATGTATGTTGGGACCTGCTAGAAGGGATTGACTAGGCCTCCAAAGGACCTGGGAGAGGATGAAATTGTTAAATCGAACATTTGCTCATTCGACAAGCCTTTGTTCGGGGCTGTCTCTTTAGATGGCATTGCGATTCTTTTGTTAGTTCAAAGACTATTATTGAGACCCTCATTTGCATGAGGCACTCTACCTAGGGACTTTGAGATAGTGCAAAGTGTCTTTAAGACCCGATCTTTGTCCTCGTGGAGTTCATATGTTAGTTTGGGAAATTCACACAGCCAGAGCAGGGAATAGATGCCCTATCCACGTGGAGCAGGAGAGCCTGGATACAGATGCAGTGTCGCTGTTACAAAAGTGCTACAGGACCCAAGTGAGATACAGGGTTACATAAAATGTGAACCCTAGCTCCAGCTACCTTTGTTCTCCCACAGTGTGAGAAGAAAGAAAATAAACTCAAGCAAACAATAACAACTCTGGCATTCTAGCATGACTCACTTAGGCTGCATTCACAATTACTACCTGTTTGCTCTTTCCCTCAATCATCAGCATCAATATGTTTGGCCATACCACCGTTTTCACGGCTTGCTATCACTTGACGCACCCTTTTTGTCATTGTGTATCTCAGTATTCTTAGCTGCACCCCCCTTTTGACAAGTCAGTGTCTGCTATTGATTGAAACATGCCAAACCTTCGTATCTTTATTTCATTCCAGTTAATGGCTTGAAAATACTGAATCAGTAGATTACTTAGTTTTTTATCTGTTAATAGCGTCTTGCCTTTCTTTTATCTTGTCTCCTTCACTTCACCAATTTAACAATTCCTGGGAAAGTGGGCTGCAGTCACCTAGAGAAAGGATTAAGCGGCCAGTGGTAGTTCAGGACCACGGACAGTAACACCCTTCCTAGTTCCAAGTGTTTTCCTTAGGCGCTCTCTATAGAAAAAGGCAGAATTAAGGTACAGTGCTTGTGTGTTTCAAGAAGTATATTGAGCAGCAAACGATTTGTTCCCAAAGAAATTAACAGAGTGAAAAAATGAATTGGGATATCATGGGCTGGAACTGATTAAAATCAAGTCTTCTGTTAGACTTTAAATGAAAAATAGGTAAGAGGCGTAGTTGAGGTTTGAAAATGTAGAAGAGGAGTAGTTTAGCACGGAAAGGTTTACAATAAAAACTCTATAATATCTTATAATATACTTAAATAAGATACCTCTGATTTTAGATGTTCAAAGGTGTGGGAATGACAAAGTAAATTATGTGGGTGGAAACTCACCTAAGAATTGGCTGTCATGTTATTTTACTTTTAGTTTTTCTTGTCTAGTCAGATTGGACCCAGAAAAAAAAAAGCAAACACAGAAAAGTACAGGCCAAACAGGTATGGGAAAAGTTGTCTCTATTAATTTCAAAAAAGTAATTTAACTATGTGAATTGTTTTATTTTGGGTTGAATTTGCCATTTAAATTTAATGTTTGCATTTTCGTTGGCAGCGGTTTGAACAAAACGAATGTAGAAAAAAGTGATGAGTTATCAAATGAGATCCCTGTTTCTGTTTTACAGCAATTTTCAAGTATATGAGATATTGTTGAGATATATTTACAAAATATTTGTGAGTTTTTTCTCTGTGCATTTTGCTTAACTTAGAGTTAATGAATAGCAGTCTAGAGGAAATGCTTTTTTTCTCAGAACCTTGGACACCCTCACTCTTTCATCAAAACTCACTAAACTGGTATCTGTTCATCAGAGAGTGATAAGAAATTGTTCAAGCAATGCATTTAAGTTCCCAGCAGGTGATTACTAGCTAAAATTTTTGTTCCTTGTCTCAAGGAAGGCATTGATTCTTTTATGTTTTAAATAAATGGGAGCCACACCCCTGCCCACTCAATACCATTACCAGTTACCACAGATTCTGCCTCATAGTGACCTGGAACAGTGTAGAATTACTGCACAGAGTTTCCTTTCAAGAAAGCAGACTACTGCATCTTTCTCACCCCCAGCTACTGGCAAGATCAAGCTTCAATCTTTTGGCTAGCAGAAAAGTACTTTAGACCTACTCCATTAATGCTCTTTTTTTTAACTCTATAAATATATTCAACTTTATTTTTTTAATGTATATTTCTCTCTGATAGCATTCTAGATACCCTTGTGTAATGTATAACATTATATACTGACAGTAGCTATTATTTTATTTGTTCTCATTCTAAACTGAGAATATTCTTTTAGCTTTATTTATTGTGCTTAGAGATTGCTGGTGAATCTGTTTTCAATTATCTTGGTTTAAGCAATATCCTTCATTTTGCAATACACATACTTACCCTTGGAAAAAATAATGTTCTTCTTCCTATACTCCTACCTGTTACAGATGAATACCAATGAAAATAATATACAAAATGGTATTGCAAAGCAGTACAAAATTTTTAAAACATAAAATATGTATTTAATTGTAATATAGTTAACATGTAATACTATGACCCCCAGATCTTTTGTATAGATCTCAGACAAATACCGAGGTAGAAGTATTTTGAGTGCTTATACTGTAAGAGCCACTTTAATATGTCAAGCTCTGTCCTGATATTTGTAGCATATTTGTACTTACATAAACCAGCTTGTCTTATTGCAAATCCAACATCAGGTTTCTTTTCATTTCTTAAAAAAAATAGACAAGTGCAAAACAATGAAATGCTCATTTTCTGTTCTTTCTCTGTACTCTTTGCCATATTAAAACGCACACACAGAAGTTATGCTATCATCTTTTCCTCCATTTATTCTATCAGCTCTTACTTTTTCCTACATATTTAGCATTTATAGTCCCAGGTAATAAAATTTATTTTAAGAGGCTTGAAATCTGAACTTAGGGTGCCAGTTCTGGAAGAAAGCTTTTTTCCATTTCAACATCTGATATTACTGTTCTTTGAAGAACTTTTAGGTGTTTTGATATCAAGCTTCCTGTGGGCTCAAGGGGTTTTTCATCAGAACAATTTGGTTCCAAAAGATAGCCTCCGCTCTTGAATATTCATTCTCAGTCCACCTCCCTAATCTTGTCTCCCTTTTTATCTCTTGTAAGATAATGGAGACAAGGATCTGGCCTCAATTTCAATTAACCCTGAAAATTCAGCAGTGGTGGACCTTGTAAGATTATAGTTAAAGACATATCAACAATAATCTGTCTCATTAACTTATATAGGTTAGAATTTACAACACATCACAAATGAAGAATGGTCAAACATTATTGGAAACCACAGCCTTGCCATATTGACACATATGGGGGGGGACACATACAATTTAACACATGATAACTGGTGTGGGTGTGTCTAAATGTAAATAAGTACATCTTTTTTTTATTACTTCATTTTTTTAGGGAACCCTGGTGACTTAGAGGTGATGTGTGCAAATTTAGGAACTCAAAGCCATTGCTGGTTTTACAGGAGAAAGAAAGGACTGCCTTCACCCTCAGAGAAGTACCATCTCTGAAACTCAAGGGGTAATTTTACCTTCTCCTTCAGGGTCACTATGAGCTGGCACCCACACAATGGCAGTGAGTTTCATGTTTTAGAGTAAACTAAATAGTTGATTTAGATATCATTTGTGTAAAATCTCATCCTTTTGCTTCCTGAAGCATTTCAATGGCAGTTTTTCATAGGAAGAGTGTCACTGGTCAGGTAAAGGCTTAGAAAGAACTCCTGTCACTAGAATTGGAAGGAACATGCATTACAGAAACCAGATCTTAGTTTTTACCTTTCTCTGCTGCTCTTTCGTTCTCACAGCTGAGTAATGAGCTTATTTCTGCTTGTCAATTAAAAAAAAGAAAAAAGCTCTGGTCCTCACCACCAGTATTATACTTATCAAATAATATATAATTCTAAAACTCAAAGAGACATTGGTGATAATCTTTTCCCATCCAATTCCCATACTTAACAGATAAAGAAAATGACGTATCCTTTTCCCCCTTCATCACTGCCACTGGGTCCACAATGACTCACCATACCCCCAGGGGACAGGGTAGAACTACTGTGAGTTTTCCAGAAAGTTACTCTTCTGGAGTAGACTGCCCTGTCTACCGCCATTTCTCCACCAAAGTGACTCATAGCTTCAAACCGCTTACCTTTTATATAGTAACCCAATGTGTAACCTTAATTCCACTATTTCTTATCATGAAACTAGTCGGTTGTTAAATGAATCCTGAGGACTAGATCATGGTGAAGTTAAAAAAAATTAGCCCCCACTTTTCAAAGAAGACAACAATAGAAGATAATGAATTGAGAGTAAGCATGTAGCTCTCTTGTTCAAAATTGTGGCAGTCACTGATCTGTGTTCATTTCAGCACTGGGAGTATATATAGCCAGTGAGGCCTCTGTGAGGGCATGGCTTTCTTCTGAGAATTGTGGGAAGTCTCGTGGTTTTTCCCATCTGGAGGAGAGAGACTTGACTCAGTTCCTTGGAGATACTCTACACAGGATACCACACAGGAGCATGCTGATAGACCCTGGATCATGGAAACTTGAGGAGCTGGAGGAGAGGCCACACAGGCATACCCTGATGGAACCTGACCTCTGAAGCTGGAAAAGCTACATGGAGAGCCCTGCCCGCTCTGAGATATTTCTACCAACACTAGATACACAAGACTCTGCACCCACTGGCCTGTGATTGTCCTAGCATCATTGTATGTGCTTCATGAGTCTGAAGAGGACTAATGGGTTGTATCAGACATATTGGCTAATATCAAACTTATGGCCTTTGACTGGACTGGGTTGGGATGCTTTCTCAATGTTTCATTCCTCTTGTATATAAACGTCTCCCTTATATTCATATACATATGTTTATGAATTTGTTTCTCTGGTCTATCCACACTAACACAAACATCCTCTTTGTGTCCCAAGTGCAGTGCACAACTATATATAATCTAAATCATCACCCATACACAAGGAAAGAAAGTAATTAATTGGTCTGGCCTACTTGTATAATCAGACCAAACTAGTCACCTAATTAGCCTGCTGAAGTACACGGGACTTTGAAGTGTGAAATTACCATGTGCCTGCAAGGCAAAATACCAAAAATATTTGGCAAACAGTCCTAACAACCACAGCGATGAAAGTTGGTACAAAATCTCTTGGCATGCACTTTATAGTCCTTTCCTTCAGCACTTTTAATTGCCAAATATGGTCTTATTATGAATACTCATAGTATATGCATGCCATGCAGAGCATTTCTTTATACTATAGATTATAACAAGCATGTCTGAAATATTAATTCATGAAGAAGATGAATAACATTATTCACATGTTTACAGTGAGGAATTTGAAGTGCAGTGTGTGTTAATCAAGGGTGCCCTTAGACTAAAGATACCTTAAAGGCCTACTAGGTCACAGAGAGGGTCATAAGTAGTGTAAGTGGGTGCTTATTCCAGGCAGTTGGGCTCCAGAGAAAAATAACTTGCAAACATGAGAGGGTGGGGAAATCATAAGCAGTTCTTTCAACTGACTTCGCTAAAATAGACGGTTTCCCCCCACCTTTCCTGGCCCCACTCTAACACATTCACCAAAGCCTTTTACAAAGAGTCTTTCCAAATCGAAGCAAACCTGTTGTCATTGAATCAACTATTACCCTATGAATCAGAGGAGGACTACCTCAGTTGAACTTCAAGACCGAAAATCTTCCTGAAAGCAGACTGGCAGAATTCTCTTCTGTGGAGTAGTTCCTGAGATCAAACTGCAGACCGATCAGTTGGCAGCTGAGTGTTTAACCACTGCACCACCAAAGTCCACTAAAATACCTTAAAATTAACCCCAGTGCTGGTATTCAATGTGGACTAATAGCAAGTCTGTCTAGAGGCTCTGGAGCTGTACATGATGTGAAAGACAGAGAGACCAGTGGGACCTTCAATCCCGGACCTTTAGGTCAGCAGCCCATCAAAGTAGCCCCAGGACTTCTTAAAGGATTTTAAGGGACCTTAAAATGAAAATAACAAATGACCTATCAACATGTCAACTCTCTGAATTATTTTTCAACTATCTGAATTTTAAACTACCCGAAAAATGTCTACATTTTTATTTGCTACATACACATATAGATGAAAGCATTCTTCTCTGTAATATTTTGTTCAACAAAGTTCCCTGATTATATATATATATATGTGTATATATATATATATATATATATAAAGACCACTTAGCAAGCAGATCGGCTTCTCAGGGAAAATGTTGTTTTCCCTAATTCTCATTTCCATTGTATTCTCATAGTATCCTTATTTGAAAGTCCTTGCACATTTATTGACTCATAAATCTAAGAAACTTTTGACACTTGCCTGTTAGGTGGCAGTTCCAATCCTCAAAGTGGAAGACAGATAAAAGACATAGTGTGTGCCATCACTGATCTCAGTTTAGTGAGTCAAACAGACAGGTAAAAAGCTAAGTGCAATGTAATGAAATCGAAGACACTGTTTATTACTTATCCAGTCTTTCCTATTCTTTCCCAATAGCTAGCTATGTCTCCACTGCCCAGTTCAATAAACTTAAAGATAAACTAACAATGCTTCCAGCTCTAGGACTAGGACTGTTCTGTGGAGGAGACCATACACCATATAACACGAATCGGTCCATGAACTCAGATATAAATTTATTATTACATTCCATCCCTTGAAAATAAGATTTGATTAAGAAATTGACAATTTTTCCATATAGGAAAGAAAAGAATATTTTGTAACTTGAGTGAAATAACTTTCTTCTACAGAGAGATAGCAGAATTGAAAGAATATGGATAAAATATTAGGAAGGGATACATTGACTGATTATAAAATTAAGTAAAAGAAAATAAGCTACTACTGAAAGTTCAAAGAGATAGGATTTGATTACTTACACAGCCATTGGAAAAACTGACAAAATGAAAGAGATAATGGAGTAAGGTCAAGGTTAGGAATTTCATCACACATCTACTAATGTTGGATAGAGATAAAAAAATAGAAGCTGTCTATTATAAATAAAAGGCAGGAGAGAAGCATATCCTCTGGACCAGAGATCCCTGGATCCACAACATCCTGAATCCAGAGCAGGAGTAGCTGTGAATCAAGAGTCAAGAGCATGGAACAGAGTAGTGGGCTTCCCAATCCACAGAGCCATTAATGCTGAGTGTTTTTGTGCAGGAGGCTGGCTTGTGGAGTGGAGTGCCTCTGGCATTTAATTGGGGACACTGCACCTACTGACCCAGAGAAAGGGAGTGGAGAGTCTGCAAGCTGAAGCTTACTGGCGTGGGATGCCTCTGGGCACTATATCCAAGGAGCTGGGTTTGCTGACCCACTGAGCTTGGACTGAATGTATTTAGGCTCAGGCTACTAGCAGAGAGGTATGTCCCTCTGGGCACTTATTAGCAGACTTGGGCACTTATTAGAGAAGGTAGTCTTAGCATTTGGGGGAATAGCACAAAGGGAGGGCATTCTGGGTCAGTGCAAGACCATATTCTTTGAACGAATGTATCTCCTTCTAAAAGTGCTGCCAGAAAGAGATAGACAAATAACTTTTCTCCATTGCATGCCTTCTGAGCTCTCATACTGTCTCTTCTGGACATATCTTGAAAACTCTTGTTAGAAATAAATAAGGGAAATTAATGTACATCTCCCCCAACTATAGAAACTATAAGAAACATAAAGGACAGTGTAGGAAAAAGAAAGAAAGCAGAATTTTAAACAGTCAACCAGTTGGCTATTTAACATTCATATATGGTACCCTTTATCTATACCAAACCATTAATAAAGCAATAATTAAAAAACAGTGCTCTTACTATGTTTCATCCTTTGTATAATGAGAGGTACTCTTACCTGAGCCAATTCAAAAATGGCACACTCAAAACGACATCACTCAGCATATTCATTTGCGAGTTCTTTCTATCACAAGTCCATGTGGATAGTCTGTTCTCTAAATTTATAATTTAATCACTGGAATCATTCAGTATATTAAAAATAATTCAGGAAGGCTTGCTTGCTGCTGTTATTAGGTGTCATCAAGTTGGTTGCCCCACGCCACCCCGTAGTGACCCTGTGCAAAGCAGAATGAAACACTGAAGAGTCCTATGCCATCCTTGAATTCCTTCCTGTGGCTGAGCCCTTTGTTGCAGTCACTGGGTAGATGCTTTTCCTTGAAGGCCTTCTTTTCAAACACCCTTCCACTGGAAGGACATCCACACTGTTTTCAAAGAAGTCTTGTCATCCTTGCCACGAAGGAGCACTCTGGCCTCACTTCTCCCAGTACTTGTCCTTTAGCAGTCCATGACACTTTCCATGTTATTTTCCCACCAAAATTCACATATAACCATTCTTTGTAGATCTTCCTTCATCAATGTCCAACTTTAGTATGCATAGAAAGCAATGGAAAATACCATGGCGTAAGTCAAATGCATCCTAGTTGTAAGTCACGTCGTTAGGATGGTTGCTTTTAAAAACCTCCAAAGAGGGCTTGTGCAGCAGGTTTACCAGTGAAAACCGCCCTCTGGTCCCTTGATTGCTGCACTCAGGAGCATAGATTGGGAATTTTAGCAGCAACAACTCCTTTAGACAACTTCAGTCTTCTCCATTTATCATGACGTTACCTATGGACCCATTGTGAGCATTTTCTACATTGAGTTGCAATTCATGCTGAAGGATGCGATCCTTGGTCTTTATCAACAAGTGCTCCATGTTCTCCTCACTCTCAGCAAGCAAATTTGTCTCATCTGCATATTGCAGCTTCATAATAAGCCTTCAAGCAACCTTTTTGCCACATTCCTCTTCATCTAAGTCAGCTTCTTTGATGATTTGCTCTGCATAAAGATGGAATAAGTATGGTGAAAAGATACAACCCTGATGCACACCTTTCTTGATGTTAAACCATGCAGCATGCCTTTGTTCTATCAGCACAACAACTTCTTCATCCATGCACAGGTTTCTCAGGAGAGCAATGAAGTTTTCTGGAATTCCCACTATTTTCAAGGTTAGACATGATATGTTTTAAAGCACATAGTCAAATAACTTTGTCTAGTCAATAAAACACAAGTAAACATAAACATGCATTTCAGTAAGGAAAAATCAGTTCCCTCATCAAACTGGAAGGAAGTCAAAGCAATCAATCTTATCTCATTTTGTTGGCTTTTCTCCTCATGGAATGATGTCACATTGGGGTGAAAGTTTGACCTCTGATGTTAAGTTTATGTACTCAGCAATGATGGTAGTGAAATATTGTTGCACCTGACTTACAGAATCTCCATATCTGTCACTGTGGCCACTTTTTAAATGTCCATTAATAAAGCACTGGAAAGATTAGAAAGATCTTATTGGATGATATCAGTGAGCCACATCATAGCACAAACCTTTTCCCCTGGAAATCAAGCACTACCACTTGGTTTCTTCCATTAAGACAGTCTTTCATTCTTTTTTTTTGGGGGGGGGGAGGGGGCATCACTGCTCTCCGGCGGTGGGAGTAGGAGGCCCAGCCCCACTGCTGGAATTGAACCTCTGTCCCAGTGGGCTGCAATCCCGCGCACAACCACGACGCCACCGGGGCTCAGCCCCAGTCTTTCATTCTTTGTTAAGAACTTGCACAAAGATTTTGCCATTCATGACTTCCATTTTTCCCAAGAAAATAGTGGATACTATTTCAACATTAGTTTCTCCTGCAAGCTCTATCCAAAATATATATTTTCTATAATTTTTATTTTGATTATTTCAATACATATAAAAGGGGAAACTACAATAAATTAATATAGTCACTATTCTCTATCAATCAGCTTCACAAGCTTCATTTCACATGCAATCTTCTGCCATCAATATCCATTGAACTTGTTCAATAAGGAGTTTTTGAGGATGCTAATCCTTCCATTACCTATATATTTCTTAAAGAAGGGAGAAAACTCTGGGTTCATTTGTGGTATCTAGTTAGTTGTGGGGATAATCAAATTTCAAATAATAGATGTGCTCACTTTGTTGCTTTTGCCTCCCTATTGAATATCCTTTCAAAGTCATTGTGCACACTCAACACCATTAATACAAACTACAGTAGAGCAGTGTTGAATCCACTGTTAAGTCATTTCTAACTATTCAAAATAGTCAAATACAAAGAGAATCTCTGAAAACGTCACATTTTCTACCAAATTTTTAGGATGCAATCTGACAAATGTTTTCCAAATTGAATCCCAGATTATTTGAAAACCATACTGTTATGTTTGGGCGAGATGTCACGACACACTAAGTCAGACTTTGTATGTTTCACAACCTATACAGCCAATTATGAAAAGTTGTACATCTGAAGAAAAAAATACATCATTGGAACAAGTCAGAATAGGTGTGTACTTTCAAAGTAACTATGGAATGTTTGTTGGATAAGCTTATTAGGGGGTCTTGGAATGGGCAAACAAAATAACTATAAAAAAAGAAATTTCCTTAGTACTGGGACATTATTTTTGTCAAGAATGGAAGCTCCAAACAATTTGTGGTAGGACCTTTGGCAAGATGCTGTATGATAACCTTGTGAAATCAAATTTCAGAGGAAAGGATACTGGAGTAGATTGAATACCCATTAGAAAATGAAGCTGAACAAAAGTATTGTGAGAGGAACAAAATGCATAAGTGAATTAGCAACTTATTTGGCATAATCCAAGCATTCTGAACTTCCAACTAGCACTAGAGATGAGCAACAAACCTAATCGCACAGATATCCCTACTGGTATCTGGTGGCCTATAAAATGTGATATTCTTGTTTGCTGGTGATCAGAAATATGGCCAGAAACTTACCTGCCTAGTGGCAGTTGGCAAGCTTTTCATTCACCCACATATAAACAGACACACGCGCACACAAACACACACACAACACTTGCTCCTACTGAAATTGACACTTAGCACTATTAGATTTATAGTCTGAAAAACAGTAATCTGGAGACTCCTAAATTTTGACCCATTGATCCAGCCAGGCCATCACTGGGTGTGTAAGAATGTCAATATAACCAACCAGTCTTCCTTTCAGGTGCCTTCTGGACTCCAAAGAATTCTTCCCAAGAACAATCACCCTGACTAACAATTTTTGCATTAGGTGTGCTGACCCTAAGCACAATTTAGGCTGGCAAGAACACCATCAAGACATCCAACATCCCTAACCCCTCCCATCTACCCAACTCAGTGAACTCCACTGAACCCACTGATGGGTACGAGATGTCCTGCCACCCACAGTTATCACCTTCTGGATTATAATAATGCCACTTTTCTCCTTTCTTTGTTGTTGTTTTATTTCATTTATTTCACTTCCCCTATTTTCATATGTGATTTCTCTGCTTTCCCTTTTTCTTTCATTCTATTTCGACTTTCTTGTATTTACTGTCTTCTTTATTTTTCCTTAGTTTTTAACTTTATTTTCTCTTTGGTCCTTCTATTTTCCTGCTTTTTCCTTTCTTTAGACTGTTTATTGAAATTTATCCTTGAATTTCCTGGCGTCATTTACTTAATTTTTTAAATTATAAGATCATTTTATTGGGGGTAACTTACAAATCTTTTAACAATGAATACATCAAATGCATCAAGCATATTTGTAACTATGTTGCCATCTTTCTTTTCTAGACATTTACTTTCTATTGAGCCCTTGTTACCAGCTCCTCTTCTGTCTCCCCTTTGTGATTCCTTCATAAATTATTATTATTTCCAAATCTCACACCAGCTGCTGTTTCCCTCCTGCCTTGGTTTCTGTTGCTCATCCCACTGCAGGGAGGGGGCAGGATTACGTTCTAACATTGAGATTGATTGCCCCTTCCTCACGGACTCTCCCCACATTCCCATTATCACTATTTCCATTCCTGTCCCTACATCCCAGGTGTCCTGAGCTCTTATCCCCTATCTGTACCTATGCACATGTTCAAGACCAACCCACTGTGAAAAGCAGTAGAGGGGTCCTGATAGTGGGAGGCGAGGAAGTCGCAAGGAACCAGAATAATATCCTGTGCTTCATCTGTGCTTTACTAGGCTGTGGTTGACTCATCCCTTTCCTTTGATCCCTCTATAAAAGAATGTCCCATTGTCTACTGATAGGTGTCGGGTCTCTGCTCAGACTCTCCTCATTCTCAACATATGATTTTGTTTGCTTGTTTGATTGTATGTTTGTTTGTTTTTAGTCTACTTATGCCTGTTACCTGATCCTGACAACAGCTCATTTTCACACAGACTGTTGTGCTTCTTTCAGATAGGCCAGTAGTTTAACTTCAGGTCTTTAAGATCCCACACACTGTATGGTAGACAGACACAATCAGATTTCTTCACCACATTTTCTTATGCACCCATTCATCTTCAGTGGTTATGCTGATTGTGGGAGCATCACAGAATGCCCGAAATTTTCTTTTATTGAGGGAGGGGATGAGCAGAGGCCTGAAGTCAATTCACTACCTCAGTATATTTCCATACAAATACATGATCCTCAACCAAGACCTCTATTTTTATGAATTAATGTATTTACATATCTATACATCTAAGTTTACACCTCTATCCATAGCTTTCTTTCCTAGATCATTGCTCTGTTTCCTTTTACCTTCCTTCTATCCCACTATCATTCTCACCCTGCTTCCACCTCTTAGCATTCCATTTAGGTATATTACTGTTGCTTCAAGTACCCCAAGGATCTCGACATTCTCCTTATCGATTTTAAGTCCCTAGTTGTTCCCATGTCTGTGGCATGGCTTGCTTACCACTCCCTTCCCAAGCCTACTCCTCCTACAAGTCCCTCCAGAACTGTTGGTCCTATGGATTGCTTCCCATGCCTATCTTTTCTAAGTAGGCAAACCAACAATAACAGAGACCAAACAAAAAGAAAAAAAAAGATTGAAAAAAATACATAATTCCAGATTTGTTCGCTGACCAGTCTCTCCCCTGGTCTTTGAGAGAATTTCGAGAGCTGTCCCATCTAGCATGAAGTCTATTTTGGGGACTCCTTTGGGACTTTCTGTTTCGCTTTGCTCCAGTTGCTGATCTGTTATGTTCTGCTCTTGGTTAGTCGCACTGTGGGGGTTTAGACTCGGTTAACTACCTCATGTGTGTCCCTAATATTGTCCTCTGATGTGGGATGGTCCAATAAGGGGAAAATATATCTTAAGCCATTGTCAGTCCTACAGTTCCTCTGTCCGCTAGCAGCTCCACGTTGGGACATGTGTGGATATAGAGTTAAAATTGTCCCTATCTCTTTTTTCTTCTGTGTGAGAAATATGCTAGCTCCTTTCCCTAACCTGCAGGTTTAGAATTTATCTCTGTCACACATACTTCTAGGGATGGGGTCATTTTTGCTTTGATTAGAGAAAGTCTTCTAGGTCAATCTCTCTTGAATTTATCCACTTGGTTATGTTGCCCTCAAGATTTGAAGCATTATGGTGGGTTCTGTATGGGCATTCCCAATTATGTGGAACATATACAATACTCTCCCCCTGGGCGAACTAGTGGCCTTCCCCCCCCCCCATGCCATCATCTCCCCCTCCCCATTTTTTCCCTACCCTTTCCCCTCTTTCCCCTTCTTTCTGTTGGAACAACATGAACCTCCTTGGGTTTGGTCTCACTTCCACCAGACGTCCTGTACCTCAATATGTATATATAGAGAAAAGTGACTTTTCTTTTATACCTACTCTGCTGATTATATTTGCCTCAGGGGACTCGTGTTGTAATGGTCATTTTATGACTGCCTAACTTCACTTACAAAAATTGCCTCCAACTCTTCCCATTAAATGATATGTTTCATGTGATCCTTAGTGCTGTTTAGTGATGCTTCATGCTCCATGTGTGCATATGCCAGAGATTACTAATCCACTCATCTATCAATGGAAATTTAGTTATGCCCATGTGAATTATGTTGCAATAAACGTTGAAGTTCAAACATCTGATTGTAGTTTATTTCTTACCTCTTCTGGGTTTATGCCCAGGAGAGAAATACCTAGGTTGTAAGATTTCTCAATTTCTCTATGCTTTAAATATCTCCAGATAACTTTCCACAGAGGCTACAGGACCACATATCTACAGGACCAGCAGCAATGGAGGGAAACTCATATTTCACCACATCCTCTGCAACATTTGTTGCTCTTTCATTTTTTGATCTGGCCTATCCTCAATGGTGTTAGATGGTATCTCGTGGTTGTTTAAATTATTATTTTTCTGATGGTTAATGATTGGGACCAACTCCTCACATGTTTATTGGCCATTCAGGTCTCCTCCCTAGTGAAACTTCTTTTCAGGTCTTTGTCCACTTCCTTAGGAGGATAACTGTTTTCTTTCCTTTGTAGACTAGGAGAGTATTGCAGGTTTTATTAAAAAGTCATTTGTCTGCTATGTCATTGTTAAAATTCCTCTCCCAGTCTGTGGGCTCTCTTATTACCCTTGTGGTGAAGTCTTTTGATATACACAAGTGTTTTATCTTTAGTATAACCCACTTGTTTATTTTGGGCTCTCTTGTGTGTATACCCTTCCCTATTGTAGTAAGCCTATGTATTCCCTGAGCCAAGATTCTTAGGTTGTCTATATGCTGATAGTTTTATTTCTGGATATTCTGTTTTTTTTCCACTGGTCTGAGCATATGTCGTCATACCAGTACCATACTGTTTGACCACCATGGCTGCATGGTAGGTGCTAAAGTCAGGTAAAGTGAGCCCTCTAACTTTGTCCTTCTTCTTGATTTCTCTGCTAATTCTTGGCATCTCAGCACTGGTAGGGGGTTCCAAATGGATTTTCCAGTTTGGGGCACTAGCATAGTTCCATGTGTCTTGTCAGCTGCAATGTGTTCCATGCAGTGAGCCTGTATACGACCTCAAGTGTGCTATTAACTCCTTAGCACCTCCAAATGAGGTTATCGAACTGTGACCTGATTGACAACAGATTATATAACTATAACACGAGAGATTGTTTTCCCAAATATTTGCCCATGTCTACAATTCTACATTATTGAATTCATTAGATTACAGACTATTATATTATTTTGTAATTATCCTTTTTATCTCATTGGACTCCACTGTTGGCTTCCCCTGTTTCATCCCTTATCCTGGCCATTGATGTTTGCTCCTTCCCATCTTTGGTTATGCTTGTCAACAGTCTATTGATTCTTTCAAAGAGACAGCTTTTTGCTTTATAGAGTTTTTTGGATTGTCCTCTTCTCTTGCTACTGGTTTAACAGTTCCCTAACTTTTATTATTTCTTTTCTTATGCTATTGGAGGGGTTGTTCTGTTGACTTTAAGTTGTTTGAGGTTTTGTGATAACATATCAGTCATAAGTCTCTCCCCCTTTATCATATATGCACATATTGCTATCAAGCTACTTCTGGTAACTGCTTCTGTTGTATCCCATAGCTTTTGATATGTGTATTCTCATAGAAAGTTCCTAACTCCTCTCTAATCTAAGCCAGTACCTATTTGTGTCAGACAAGATCATTATTCATCCTCCAATTGTTTACCCTGTTTTTTTCTGGTGATCTTAGAAGGACATTTGAGTAATCTCTATGTTTTTGAATTTGCTCAGACTCAATGTGTTCTCTAATGTGTGCATTTTCAAAATGAGCCATGGGCAGTCAATTTTTTTGCATTTGGATGGAAAGCTCAATATGTCTCTCAGGTCCAATTGTCTAATTGTAGTGTTTAGCTTGGTAGCCTCTATCCTGAGCTTCTTTCCCAATGATCTTTCCCTGATAGCACCTGTGTTAAAGCCACCTACTAAGACTGTTGAATCTGTGATTTATTTTTTTCAACTTTTGAATAATTTATTTTAGAAACATCAAGGGTCTTTCATTTGGTGCATATATATTTAGCATGATCACTGATTCCTGGTCTACTGGTCCTTTGAGCATGATCTAGTGCCTTTCCTTGTCTCTTGGTATGATTTGCATCTTGAGGTAAATTTTGTCAGAGATTAGCATTGAAACCCTGGATTTTTTTTAAAGTGTTGTTTGCCAGGAGTATTTTCTGCCAGCCTTTTATTTTTAGTCTATTTTTGTCTGCAGACTTAAGATGCATCATTGTGCCCTTATTCTAAGTTGTTCCCCTCATGTCTTGTTTTCCTCTATTCAGCCTTCTAGAGATTTCTATGTGTGGCAGATCCATGCCTAATTTGTCTGAGCATAGTTAGCTCCACTGTTGTTTTATCTTTCTTTGTTTCTTGTTGAGGGTTGTAGTATGTTGCTGTTTGCAAAATGTTGCAAAATGTCCTTTAGGCAGAACTTGACACCATCTTTCTGGGAGACCAAGGGCTCTTGCGCACTTTTTCTTTGTCGTGGTAAGAGTGCTTTAAAGGGCTGCCTGTGCCCTACTATGGCGGTGGGTGGGCCTGCTATGTGGGAAGGGTGCTGTGGCAACTCAGTGGCCAACAGCAGTGGGGGGTCTCTGAAACCGTAGTGAGGCTGGTGTCTGTGTGTATGCCCCTGGGTTGAGTTGGGGCTCTCAAGCCATGATTTACAGACTTTCACAGAATGCCTGTTCTCTTATCCCATTTTCATTATGTGAAAAACCATACACTGTGTTCTCAAGATTAGCTCTGGCTACCTTATCATGTCAACAGATGCTAATGGACAGAATTCTTCAGGCATACATTCAAAGTTACACAAAGGACCACAGCCTAAAATTGAAGGCATTTTGACAAAGAAAATTAAAATTTTTTCTTTTTATAATGGACTTGTGGAGTGCTCTGGTGTTGTGTTTATGCCACACTGCTCCCAGGAGAGGAGACAAGCTGAGTAGAGTGCTTGGGACCCACTGGATCTGAATTCACTTCCAGCTAACGTACTGTATTCCTCCCTTCTATCCAGTTGTGCTCTGTGGAAATGAGTTCTGTGACAGATAAATATCCCAGAAGCTCTTCATTTGTTGCAAATCATTGTCTTATGTCTACCATTGTTATCCATGCTCGCAGACATGGAGCTGGGGAGAACTGGAAGGGGGTGGCCAAAAGCTCTAGACTGCAGGCACAGGCAGCTAGTAGTATGGGGAGCTTTGGTGTGAAGACTTGTGGCTAGTTCTCAGAGATTTTCTGTAAGCCTGAGATTATTATCATTTTTAGATAGCAGTCTTGGGAAATAACTGCTCACTGTGGGATTAGGGCTCAGGAATGGGTGGCAATCGTTATCCTTGTGGATGTGGTGATGAGGTAGTGGCACACTGTAGAACTTAGGGTGATGCAGCGTGTCCTTAAATCACTTCATGGGTGGAAACCAAAGGGATAGATCTGATCCAGACCCTGCTACACTGAATCTATTTTGGGCACCCAGTCTCCCTGCAGTGGCTCTTCCATTTCAATGTTCTGTTCTGGCAGCAGGATCACTGGGTGGGAGATTCTACCTGAATGCCACATTGACGCCTCTCGAGCATTTAAATTTTTCTGAATTAATAAATTAATCTTTCTCTTGCTGTTATTTATATGATTTCCTGGCTTGTTCCTTTCTTCTCGGTATATCTTCTTTTACTAATGCTTCCTTTGTTCTTTATTTTTTATCCCTTCTTGCCTTTTTCTATTTTCTTGTGACTTTCTCATCCCATCAAGTGTTAGAGTCTTGGACACCCACAGATGGTGTCGACCCTGTCCTGTAGAATTGCTATGAGTCACAATCAACAATATGGCAGTGAGTTTGATGTTGTTGCTGGTCAATTAGATGAGAGAGATTGTGCCCATATGACTTGAGCACATCTGTACATCATGATCATTACCCACTTCTGAATCACCTGACCATTGATATACAGTAACTGACATTAGCTAAATCCACCTTCAACAGCACTCCATGAACAGTGGACAGAGAATTTTGCATGCACTCACATTCTCTATTATACAGATTACCAAGAAGACATGAGGTTACTGTCAAAGAATACACCAAAATATAGCCATCAGTGAAAAGTAATTAAACCATTGCCACAATGTTTTAGGCACCGGAGAGAATTTCAGGTCACATATAAACTAAAAAAGAGGAAATAAGATAAAATATGATTTACAAGATAAAGTAGTTCAAACAATTGATCAAAATATAGACACAGCAACCATTTCTGAGAAAGAAATGTTATTAGAACTATCTGAAAAAATATGAAAAATGTATACAGATACTAATCTCTGACAAATGGAGAAAAAGGAGAGGTGGAGAAAATGTTGAAGATGTCAAGGAATTTTTTTTCTTACTTAGATCCATAAACAATGCACATGGAGGCAGGAGTTAAGAGATCAAAAATACAAGTTGCATTAGGTAAATCTGACACACAGGACCTTTCTAGAATATTGATGAGCAGGAATGTTTCTTTGGGAACTAAAATGAGTCTGGCCTAAGCCATGATATTCTTCATTGCACAAATGCATGGGACACTTGGACACTAAACAAGAGAGATCATATAAGAATAGATACATTTTTGTGATGCTGGAGAAGAATATTGAAAGTATCATAGACTGCTAAAAATACAAACAGCTCTGCTTTGAATAAATACAACCAAAGTCCTACTTAGGGGCAAGGATGGCAAGGCTACATTTTTCATACATTGAATATGTTACAAAGATAAACCAATCCCTGGAGAAAGATAACATGTGTGGCAAAATAGAGGGTTAGCAAAAGAAGGCCTTGTTGAGATGGACAAAGGGGTTTCAGGCATAGGAACAATTGCCAGGATGGAATAGGACTGTGCTTTGTTTTGTGTTGTTTTGTGCAGAGGGCTCCAATAAGTGGGAGTCAACTCAAGGGCACCTAACAGCATGTAAGTACTATAATTGGCCTTAGCAAAAGCTCAAGTAACCTGCAGTTGAAATCTAGGATAATACAGAAAAATAAGCAGACAACAACCACCAAAAAAAAAAAGAATAATTGAGGAAGGCATTACAAAATGACAACACAGAATCAAAATTTAGAAGTAATTTAAAAACAACAGATACAAACCCAGAAGATTAATATTAAGATTTAAGAAATGGATCATATATTGATGGACAAAATAATAGATATGAATCAATGGAAACCAAGCTCGTAAGTCTGAAGTCAAATATTTTATTACTAATAGACTATAGAAACAATCAGGGGGGAAATGAAAGCATAAGAATTTTGCTGGACACCGCCAAAGGAATGATACATATAAAAATTCTACAATAAAAAGAGTCCCAAACCAAAATAGAACAACAAAAATTCAGAAATAAAATCGCTTAAGTTGTGTTAGAAATAAACTGCCCTGTCATCATGAAAGACACTTAAGCAAGGAATCTAAGTCACTGAACTAAAGCAAAATGGTATAGGATCCACAAGAAACCCACCAAGCTATATAATACACACTATTTCCAAATACCAAATGAAGGGACAAATCTTGAAAGCAGCTTGGGAAAATTAAGAAGTTATCTCCAAAGAGAACCAATAAAACAAAACTTTGATTTCTCAATAGAAACCAAGCTTTGATTTCCGAGTAGAAATCATGCAGACATGGAGACAATGGGATGCCATATATAAAACTCTGGGGAAAAATTGGCAAAAATTGGCAGTCAATAATCAAATATCCAGCACAAATTCAAATTCAATAAAAAAATTATAGCAATTCAAGTTAAACAAAATAAGGAACTGATTACCTTTACAAATAAATACTAAGGGAGTTCTACAAACACACAAACAGCAACTGTAGAGAATAACTTGATAGTAACCTATATCGTGACAACACAACCCAGAAGACAATTCATATATAGAAGTAATCAAAGTAAAATAATTTACAAGACTGAAAATAAGGAGCCAGAAATATGCAAATGAAGGCAAGTGCAAAGTAAAAACAGGGAATAGTGTAGTTTCAGAATTTTCAAATAGAAATGAAATCAAATAGATCACAAGATTGAACAAGTTATTTTAATCTTTGGGAAAAATTCATGAATTACAGAGTGGATTTAAACATTAAAAAAAGAAAACGTGAAGAAAATTGGTACAGTGATACAATCAGTGTTTTGGGTGCCTCAAGAGTTTTTTTTCCTGAATTTTTTGCTTTATTTATTTATAGCTTTGAGACTCTCTTCCCCCAAGACAACCTGAAACTCAGTATACCAGAATTCCTAGGATGTCCACCTGCCCTCATTGGTGCTGGGACTTACATCTTCCTGAGCTCACACTGACTCAAAGGCCCCTTAACTAGAGCCCTGCATTCCTATGGCAGATTTACACCCTGGGAACCTAGCCTGAAAGGCAGGTAGCATGGTAGGGCAAAGACACTCCACTATGCGATACTCCCACTTTTAGAACCAGGAAGTGAGGTGCTGCCAAATTTAGAGGTCTTTATCATAAAGAACATTAATATCAATCATGCTAAACTGTCCCTATATTTTATAGTGGGCTGATAAGTGACACTGGTTGATGACTAAACTACCCCTTCAACTTGTCACTACAAGACCTGACTCCCCCTTTCTAAGTGAGACACACTTTCACATAACTAACAAGCACTATTCCACCTCTTAAAACCCCCTCTTCCAAATGATCAAAATCATGATATTTAACCAGAACATTATCTATGATTAATACCATCACCTAAACCCCATGATGGAACTCCTATCTCCCATTTGTGCTATCTTCCCAGCTCTATCACTTCTTCCTAATCTCCACAAAATGTCATTTGCAGATCATATCTGATCTTCCTTTTCTCATTCAAAAGGAAACCATACAACACAGAACCCTGCACACCATCGAAGTTGGACTGCTATGACTCACAAACAACAGGCAACAACAATAACCACACACAAAATTAAGATAAACAAAAGTTGAATTATCTGAAGAGAATTCAGGTGGATGATGCTAGGCCCATACAAGAGATTTGGGGAGCAAACAAAGAAAGAAAATGTGATAATAAAAACCTCTCACACTCTAGAAACCCCCAAACTAGAAACTGAGGTAGTAGAATTAGTAATGACTGTACAAGAACTGAGCAATAAAACAGAAGAAAAGAAAACTAGAATAAGTGAACTCAAAGACAACCATGCAGACTTCAGCAAATAAGAGAAACAGATTATATATATACATAGTATGTATATATATATATATATATATATATATATATATACATACAACTATGAATAAGCTCAGACCTCTCTGCAGGAACCCTGAAGAACTTAAGAAAATGGGACAATAGGTTCCACAATTTGAAAGACAGCAATTTCCAACTAAGAATCCTATATCAAGAAAAGCTATCCATCATATATTAATGAGACATAAAAGTATTCTCAATATAGGAAATTTTTAGAGAATTCATTAAAATAGAGCAACATTAAAGAATATATTAATGGGATATATGTGGTCATAAGATCAACGGGGGCACACAGACGTGAGAAGACCAGAGTGTGTAAAACTACCCAGAAGTAAACACATTGAAAACAGTACCCAAACCAATACAGACCTAGAGGGGAAACAGATATAGAAATAGCCCACACCCATCCCCCAATGCCCCAGCAAAAGAAAAATGAAAATACCAAGCACAAATTATATAAGATTATAGCAATTAAACTACTTTTACAGTTAATAACATTGGCTATCAATGGACTAAATGCCCCAACCAAAAGACAGAATAGCAGACATAATTAGGAAACAAGATCTATTTGTTTACGGCCTTCAAGAAACACATCTCAAACTCACAGACAAAAAAAAAATCAAGGTGATGGCAATAAAGATTAAAACAGCAAGAATGGCAATATTAATCTCTGCCAAAAAGGAATTCAAAGTAAATGCCAGAGTGAGAGACAAGAATGGACATAATATAATGATCAAAGGATCAATAGACTGAGAAGACATGACAATAATAAACATATATGTACCCAAGGGAATATCCTTGAAATACATCAACCAAATCCTAAGATGAAAAAAAATCACCAGATCGACCGTAATAGTATGAGATCACCACTTTCAACAAAAGATAGCTCAACATGAAAGAAGCTCAATAATGAAACCAATAGACGAATAACATAATCAAACCACTTGCCCTCCACGTGGTTGACACCTAAGGTCTGAAAAACTCATCTCTACCATTCCAGAGGAAAGAAAACCTCCAAACTGAGCTCACACTGTCTATGCCTATTCAGAGAGATCCTGTAAAGGAGGGTAGAACTCCCCCTGGGAGTGTCCCAGACTGTCGCTCTTTAGAGTTGTAGAATGTTCTTTCTCTCACAGAGAACCTGGTGGTTTCAAATTGCCACCCTTGGGGATCACAGCACAACACATTGTTACTGTACTACTCAGCCAAGGCATATGAAGAGTTAAAAAAAAATCAAAGGCTTTCGTCTATATGAAAAATCAGGTCCTATAACCCTGAGATCAGAAACATGAAATAATGATTAGTTACCAGAAAAATACTTATTTTTGCTTCATTGACTAACCAAATGCACTTGATTTTGTGGCTCATAACAAACTATGGATAGCTTTGTGAAGAATGGGAATTCCATAAAAATTCATTGTGCTCATGGAAAACTTGCATACACATTCAGAAGCAGTTTTGCTAATATAACAAGGGAATAATGCAAAATTTATCATCGGGAAGGTCTTGGTCAGGGTTGTAGACTCCCACCATACTTGTTGAATCTTTATGCTTAACAAATCATCACAGAAGCTGGCTTATACTAAAAAGAATGTGGCATCCATTTTGGAGGATGGTTTACTAGCAATCTGCCATATGCAGATAATTCAATGTTTCCTGCCAAAATTGAAGAGATCTTGAAGCACTTGATGATTATCAAGAATTGCAGCCTTCAGTATGAATTATAACTCAATGTAAAGAAACCAAGATGCTCACAAGTGGTCCAATAGGTAACATTATGATAATGGAGAAAAGGTTGGATCTGTCAAAGATTTTTGTCAATGTTTTATGTTGAATAAGGAAGATCTAGGAAGAGTAGATGCTTTTTGAATTATGGTGCTAGGAAAGAATTGTGAAAGCATCATGTCCAATCAAAAGAACAAACTAATATATCATGAAAGACATAAAATCATAAAACTTCTTAGAAGCCAAGATGGTGTGACTTGGTCTCATACTTTGGTCATGTTGTTCGAAGATGTTGACAGGAGATGATGTTCTCCAGTCCCTGGAGAAGGACATCATGCTTAGTTAATAGAAAGTCAATGAAAAAGAGAAAGATCCTTTAAAAGATGTATTGACAGAGTGGCTGCAACAATGGACTCAAATATAAGAACAATTAGGAGAATGGTGTATTGTTCTGTTTTTAATTTTTTCTTTTGTACTTTGGGTAGCTTCGAATCAGATTTGACTTGATGGCTGAATTAGTCTGGGTAAATTAGAGAAACAAATTCACAGACACTCATATGTATAAAAGAAAGAGCTTTATATATAAGAACAATAGAAGATTGAGAACACAACCCAGGCCAGTCCATAAAACCAATATTAGCCCATATGTCTCATATCAATCTATAGAATCCTCTTCAGACTCACAAAACAAATGCAATGATGCCGAATGCAGGAAGTTCACAAGCCAGTGGGTGGGAAATCTTGTGGATCCAGTGGCAGTGTAAGCTTCTTAGAGGTCGCGTGGGTCTCCACAGGGTTCCTCCGCTCAGGGCACTAGCATAGTTCCATGTATCTTGTCAGTTGTAGTATCTCCCAGGAAATAAGCCTTGTCAGTAGAGAGTCTCCAATGGAGTGAGCCTTCAATGTGTCCCACCTTGAATGACCTATTTATGTCCTCCAAAATAAGTCATCAATTTGACACTTTGCTACAACTCTTTAGCCATATACAATATTCAAACAAACAATAATAAAAGCACATCTGTACCTAACAGGATAAAACTAAAGTGCATACAATTCAATATGTGTCATGCTCATTCAAATATAACATTCTATAAGTGAACAAAACAAAAATATCCTATGCCTAACAACTGCAGTTAAATAGCACCTACACCTTAATCCTATAATGCTATGAATATATTCCCCCACCTGTGCCATTTTGTGAGCCAGTCACTTTATGCCATTATCTGCCCAATTTGGGGTATCCAATTTCTATTCTGCCCAATTACATCAATCCAGTGCTCTGAGGAGACAGTCATTCTTTGACATGAAACTTCTTCATTCCAGGTGGACACTTGTGAATACATTAGCAAGGTCAAGCAACATGCAAAAGTTCACAGACTCAAAAATCTTCTCTCTGGTCAGGTTCTGGTCAACTCAACGTGGGTTGCCTCATTTAGTCTCACCAGAGTATATATTGCTCACCTTGCCTTTAGATCATGGGCATTGTCACAAATTTTCGACAAGCCTAGCCCCCTTGTACTAGGTCATGAACTTCAAACCAGCCAACCCACACTCTTCTTCTCTTCAATTTCCTGTAAACAAGGTCCATCAATGTCAGCGGCCATACTCAACCTGTCTCTTTATTGCTGCATTTCTCCCACTTGTACTCAATAAGCTAATACAGGTGGTCATGCAAGCTAGCATTTCAACTTGCCCACAAGCTCCCTTTAACATTCACTCCTAGAGAATAGGTTTATTCATGGTTCCAAATTTTTTACAGCTTCTTAAAAAACCACTAGTTCACAATACAAAAAGCCAAACAGTTTCTCTTTCTTCAATTTGTCAAAAGCCCCCAGGAAAGTCTCTTAGGATGCAAATGTCCTGAGTACTCCAAAACACTGAATGGGGATTATCCTTTTTTCTTTACAGGTGTGGTGTGACATAAACCCATTTAAGATCAGATTTTAATATCTCAAGGTAAGTGAACTTGTAAACTCTCTATTTACAGGTGTCTAAATAATCATTTTTATCAATCATTATATCAATAATGAGTAGAAGAAATTAGTATAAACAAAGTAGAATCAGATCTTAAACTCAATACTTCAGAGTCAAGTTCAATGCTAATCTAGTTTATCTTAATTATTACCTACACTATTCTATGGATACAAAATATGGGATTAAGCCTCTGACTGCATCAAGCCAGAGTTAGCCTTTCTGTCAGCCAACTTTTATTTTTGTCAGCCATTTTCTCTAACTACCTCTGAGAAATTTATGGGTTAATTTCGTCCCCTTGAATCAAAAATATATATTTACAACATTCATTTTCTCCATTTCAAACAAGAGTAATCAAAGACAATAACCAAACAAAATCATACAAATTTTAATTCCCATGTTCTTTCCAGAAAATAACCCAGAAAACCACATGACATATCTGACCTCTGGCAAACCAAAGAAGAAACACTGACATAAGGTTAAGACAAATGTGGCAGTCATGTGCTTATGTTATTTTCATGATTGAGATGGAGGAGTGGAGTCTAGCCTGTTAATCTGGAGATAGCCAGTGAGTAGCCAATGAGGCCTCTGTGTGGGCCTGGCTTTCTCCTGATACGTCTGGTAACTCTCACAATTTTCCATCGTGAAGATGAGAAGCTAATTCCCTGGTTGTTGGGAGTCTCAGAGATGATGAATCACAGATAAGATGGCAGCGTCTGAGGAGCCAGAGGAGAAGCCACACGGCTTGGCCCTGATGGAGCCAGACCTCTGAAACTGGGTAGGCCACGTGGGGACCCCTGCCAGTGATCAGTTGCTTCTGCCACCACTGGATGCCGTTGATGGACCCTGAGCCCTGGAAGCAAGGAGCCATGGGAAGACCCCTATCGGCACTGGGGCACTACACTCACTGGCCTGTGACTTCGTGAGTTGGAAGGAGACTTTATAGACTGATATCAGGCATATGGGTTAATATCAGACTTATGACTTTGAACTAGACTGGTCTGGGATGTTTTCTCAATGTCCCATTCCTCTTGTATATAAACCTTTTCCTTATATCGATATGCGAGTCTGTAAATTTGTTCCTCCAGTTTACCCAGACTAACACAACAAATAAACATTCATTTCCCATATTTATGATTTGTTTCTCTAGTACCCCATTACCAGGTATCGTACTGTGTTAGTATGGGTAGACAAGAGAAACAAATTCATATACACTCATATGTATATAAGAAAGAGTTTCATATACAAGAACAATTGAAGATTGAGTACACATCCCAGCCTATTCCAGATCAAGTCGATATGTCTGATATTAGCACTTAAATCTGATACATATATAAAGTCCTCTTCAGACTCATTAAACACATGCAACGATGCTGAATGCAGGAAGATCACAGGCCATTAGGTGGGAATTCTTGTAGAACTAGTGGCAGTATAAGCATGACAGAGATGGCATGGGTTTCCACATGGCTCTTCTAGCTCAGGGCACTAACACAGCTCCACGTGTCTTGTCAGCTTCAATATCTCGAAGGAGTGAGCATGTGTCTCATCTCCAGTGAGCTATTTATCTCTTCAACATCTTCAAATGAGATCATAACCTTCTACCTGATTGACAGGCTACATTCCACCCCTTCACTCGTACGTCTCAAATTGAAAACAGATTATGTAACTACCACATGAACCCTAACAACAGCTACCACTACCAACTACTCTGAAAAGAATAATATTCGAAGGTCTTGAGGGGAATAGTAGAAAATGTGGAACAAAATATAAAGTCATTCAATATACAAGAGCAAAAATGCTAAGAAACAAGTAGAAAACTCTCAGCAGAGAAAATTATGCTGAACCAAAAGAAGACTCATAAATAAGACAATAAAACTTTGCTTTTAGATAACAAGGGTGCATGTTAATGGATCAAACACGAGTTATGAAATAGTGAATGTCAGAAAGAACAGACTAACATGAATTTCTAATATTTTGCTTATAAGAAACACAGCTCACACATGTAAAAAAGTCAGTAAAATTCAAAGGATGGGAAAATTATGTCACGCTCATGGCAAACAAAAACAGCAATATTTATCTGATCAAGTAGATTTCAAAGTAAAAGACAGCATGAGACACAAGAAAGGCCAATATATAGTAATGAAATTGACAATTAAACAGAAAGATATGACCATAATAAAAATCTCAGCACTCAATGAAAGACCACCAAAATACATTACACAAATTCCTGAAGCTCTGAAGAGACAAACGGACAACTTTACAATAATGGTAGACTTACTACATCACTCTCAAGAGAAGACAGATGAACTGAGGGAAGTCAATAAAGATATAGCAGAACTAAACAATGCAATCAACAATTTAATTGATTTCTGACAGATATACACAACAATGGACCTGAAATCAACATTGTACACATTATTTTCCAGTTCACTTGGAACATATTCTAGAAAGATCATACAGTCAATTACAAGCAAATTAATTGGACACTATCTTTCTTGAAAGCTATTTTGTAATTGAAAAAATTTCTAGAAATAAATGAGGGTGAAAATGTAATATCTCAAAACCTGTGGGACACAGCAAAACTCAATACCTTCCACAATTAGAAAATGAACAACAAAGGAAACTCTTAGTCAGAAAAAAAGAAATAATAAAGGTTATAGCAGGAATAAATGAATGAAAAACAGAAGAAAAGCAAGGAGCTAGTTTAAATTTTTTTTTATTTTTATATTTTTTAATTTTATTGGGGGCTCTTACAGCTACTATAATATTTAGTACATCATTTGTATCAAGCACATTTGCACACATGCTTCCACATACATTTCCCAACATTTTCCACTTGAGCCCTTGATACAAGCTCTTCTTTAAAAACAAAACAAAACAAAACAAAATCTCCACTTTCCCCTCCCCCCCTTTTTTTAATGAATCATTTTATTGGGGGGCCCCTACAACTCCCATCACAATCCCTAACAACATCAGTTGTATGCAGGCCACTTTTGCACACCCAGAGCCATCATCACTCTCAAAACATTCTCCTTCCCTCTTAATCTTTTTTTAAAAGGAGCTAGTTTTTTTTTTAAAAACAGATTAACAAAATTGACAAACCACAGAAATTTTAGCAAAGTAAAAGCAGGAAAATAAGAAAAGATCAAAAATACGAAATGGAATAAAAGAAATCAAAGCAGAACCAGCAGAAATCAAAAGAAAATTACACAGTATTCACAGACAAATATGAAGATTTAGAATATTTGGACACTTTTCTAGGAAGACATAAATTAGTATGTGTTAATGTAAAAACTTTTAACGCATATAGAAAATTTATAATACAAGAGGGAAAAATCAGAATATTATAAATTTTTCCCTGTTAACAGCTGCCCCCATCTCCCCTTACCACCACCCACCAAGAAATCCAGGAGTAGATAATTTTGCTGGGGAATTCTATCAAATCTTCAGTTAATAATTGGTGCGGAAAACATTCTCCATCTGAATAGAAACAAACTAGCTAACCATTTAATCATAACTCTTATTTAATAAAGTTCTGAAAGTCTTAGAAGAGTTATTAGATATTAAAATGAAATCAAAAGCATCCATATTGTTAAAGAAGGAGTAAAAATATCTGCTGACAGACTATGATCTTGCTTATATGAGTACCCAGGGATGAATTTTAAAAGTCACAATGTGGCAAGCTATAAGATAAAAAAGGAAATTTAAAAAACCTACATAATTTATAATAATTACCCCCCAAATTAAATACTTCAGAATAATCCTAGTCAGAGAAATAAAAATCTTGTACAAAGAAACTACTAATACAACAAACCAAAACTGAGTTAAATAAATGTAAGTTTCCTGGGTTCATTGAGAAAATATCAATATTGAGAAAATATCAATACTACCTAAAGCAATATATAAATATAACACAATGCTTATCCAAATCCCCATAGTTCTTTAAAGAAACAGGGAAACTAATAAAATTTACATGGAAAAGAAATAAACCCGGGCTACAGAATATGTTATCTAAAAATAACAACCAAAAATACAAGGATTCTCATTCACTGATTTCAACATCTATGTCATAGTCACAGTAGTCCAAATAGTTTTATGTTGATATTTATTGAACTGCTATTAATTGATATGGTGAGGTGATATGAATTCTCAGACTCAAGAAACCAGAATAAAACCAAGCACATCTGATAAAAGACTGCCTCATGCTAAATGGGAGAGAGTACTTGCAACAGTGATGCTGGCAAAATTGAATGTCTGCAGACGAATGAAATAGGACTCATATTCCACCAGATGGAAAATTGAACTCAAGATCAATTAAAAATCTAGATATATATTCTAGAGCTACACACACTATTAATGAAAAATAAGGACACACTTAAATACCCTCTGCAAGGGTCTTGATAAGACATAACATACTACCAAACATTACACTTACATAATAAAAAATAAAATAAAAACAAAAAACTATAGCCTTCTTAGTTTGATAGAAATTGATAGACCCCCAAAGATTGTGGGACTTAGTTACTCTCCAAATGTGGAATGATTGCTCTCCCATTTCTCAATTTTTCAGCCAAATAACACACACACATATATAAGGGGAACAATAAAAGATATACACATTTCAGAAGAACCATTTCTTTTAAACGGCAGCATTTATTCAAAGAAAAAGTCAGACAACTTAGGAAAGAAATAGCAACAAGAAACAGAGAGAGGCACTGAAATATGTGATGTTACCTTGGGAAAGCCACAATAAATGTAATACATATATATTTCATTAATATATATTAATATATATATTAATATATATATATGTGTGTGTGTAACAGCAACTTTTTCTCTGGCTTTTCCCCATCAAGTCTTTATTTTTATCTGTATATTATTTTATTTTTCTGTTTAGCTTAGTTTGTTATTTATTGTTCCTGTTAGGTTTACCAGTTTATGAAGCATTGAAAGAATAGATGAATAATGATAATAGCTACAGTAATTAATAGTTCATTTAGGTGGGGATGGGGATGGGAGGGAAATTATGAAGGAAACAACAAGTGCAGGGAGGAGCACTAGAACTGATTACAATGATATACATGCAACTATTTTTAAAAAATTAATTATTGGGACAGTTGATACCTGAATATCATATCAAGAAGACTATTAGAAGAAAAAACCCAAAAACTAAACTTGGTGAATGGTTGCCATGGGTGAAGAAAGAAGAGTTTTTGCTTAACTTTTTTCTTAAACTGTTTATTTTAATGTTGGTGGAACAATTTGGAAAAGGATGCCAATATTGATTTTATAACACAAAGAGTATAATCAATAGCACTGAATTATACATGTAGAAATTGTTGAGCTGCAGAATGTTTATTATGTATATTTTTACCACAAAAGTTAAAAAAATCTCACACAAACATGCACAGAATGGGGGAATGCAAGGGTGGGGAAAAAACACAAAAATACACAAATAGTACAAGGAAGAAGAAAATGTTCTAAAGTTGATTGTGGTAATGGTTATGCAACTCTTCTTGATATGATGGAACTATTGAACTGCATGATATGTTGGTGAAATAACAATAACTGTTAAAAACTGTGCCAGAATAGTTTAATGGAAAAGTTATCTGCTTTCTAGACCTTCACCCAATTCACAATAAAAAGTGAGAAAAAAAGTTTGTGAAGTCAAGATTCTGAGCTTCATCTCTATCTAACAAATGTCCCCATTTTACATGGCAGGGTTTTGTGCTTTCCCAATAAACACACTAACTTTTACTGAAGATCTTATGGTCTCAATTTTATGTAAGATTTTTGCTGAGACTGTGAATTTAATTTACATTAAAATACTATAATTTTTACTTTCCTAATTGAGAATTGATTTGGAACCTGCCTGAAACTATAGTGAATGAGACAATTTTTAGAATTATAATAAAATCACCCGAGGTTTCAGATTTGGCAAAACCTAATAGTTTAAAAGCCTAGCCTTGTCCAATTATTTCCAGAATCGATCTAGGGAGTTCTTAAACAAACAAAACTATTGTTGTAGCAATTGTATTTAGTAACCACTTCACTTCTCCCAGTTTTGTTTTTACTAGAGCTTTGCTACAAGTAAAATAAAAAAGGAAACCATTTAAGTAAATTTGAAACTATTACTAACTGCGGATTAGTAGTACCCTTTCTCCAAATGCAATGAACTCATCATTATAAATTGAGAATCACATAGTTGAAGTGTATTTCTTGGAACTCAGTAACACCTGAAACACCCAAAATATTTCAAATACCAACTTTTAAGTAGAGATTCTGCTTCCGATAACTAGCACTTAATTAGAAGATTCAATGGAAATTAAGAAAAGAAAAAGAAGAAACAAACGAGGGGAGGAACATCAGAGATTAGTAAAGAATGAAAGCAACCACTTCATATAGTTCTTAGAGAGAAACACAGTGAAATCTTGTAATCAGAACCTGGAAAAGCACTTACTGTCTCGATAGGGAGATGGTGAAAAGCTACATGGAAACCATGAGGAGAGAGACCTAAGGCTGTAACCTTGAAAGGAGGGTCAGTGAAACTGACACTGGGTGGATGATGGATGAGCAGGACATAACTAGTGTCAGAAATGGTTCCAAGAAAAGAGGAGAAAAGAAAAAAACAACTTTGTTGATATTTCAATTCTCTACATCCCCACTAATCTTTTCTCTTGCAAGAGTCTATAATGATGTCATCCGGCAAAATGAGAAGTGTAATTTACAAGCTTTAATTCTTAGCACTTCAGAGCAGAAAAAAGTATGGGAAGAAAGAATAGACAAATAATACGGTGCAACTGATAGGATTTAGAAAATTTTACAAATATATCTAAGCACAAGTGATCTCTAAGTATAATCAATAGCACTGAATTGTACATGTAGAAATTGTTGAGTTGTAGAATGTTTCCTGTGTATATTTTTACCACCTTTACACAATACACAAGAAGAGTACAAAGAAGAAGAAAATGTTTAAAGTTGATTGTGGTAATGATAGCACAACTCTTCTTGATATGATCGAACTATTGAATTATATAATATGTGGATGAAATTCCAATAACTGCCAATTACTTAGTACTTGTCTGCAGGTGGATATTAAAATTTTACCCAAATTTGTTAAGCATCTTCTATATGTGTATAAAATACTTGGTTTGTATATTCTCTATATAAAGCAATAAATGAGGATGACACTTATATTCTAGCAACAGTAAGACACATAAATATATTATAACTATAGGAATTTATAAAATATGTTTTAAAGAGGGGTAAATGTTAGTATAAATAGAAGACAGACAGTACAGCTTTTCACATCGAAATAACATGAAAGGGGCATAGTATATCTGGAGTTAGAGAACAGAAATAGGATAGGAAACTGGAGAATTCTAGAGGTTGCATATGACATAGAGGCGCCCCCCAATATTATTGGAAAATTTAGAATCTCATTCCCATTGTTACAAGAAACAATTTGATAATCTTTTTAGGTGAATCATAACTTGGTTTTAATTTTCAATAGCATACTGAGATACACTTATATAGAAAATAGATTTAGCGGACCTGCTTTGAAATACAGAGACAAGGTAGCAGGTAATTGCAACAGGCCAGCTAAGCAATACACGGTGGAAGCCTTTTGACACCCTCCACCCAAGAAAAATTGGACAAATTTTTCTTACATTTATGATTTCTTGTTACTTGAAGCTACACTTGTCTTAGCTATTGCAAAATTTGATACCAACTGTGCGACTTCAAAGTAAGCTGAAGTAGGTCAGTGAAACGGATCTTTCTGTGAAGATCTGTGATACTTTGGCAATTGTAGATGAGTTAGTTAATTCTTACTACATTAGGAATTGAACCCAGTATTTACAGACTGTATAGTACTAAGTGTAGCATAGGGGAATTCAGTACATCAGAATGTGTTAGATCAGTCTCCCAGACTTTAATGAGGTCTACATAAAGAAAGATTGTTTGTCTTACACTGAGTTTTATTAACATGGGGAGGAGGGAGAAGTAAGGGAAAACATAACAGTTGTTTTTTCACAACACATATATTTGGGCACATAAAAAGTAACATTACAAAACTATAAATATGTTTAATAAACAAAACATCCAAGATGTAAATCTATTGTTTCCAATATATACTCCAAGTTTATCATGATCAAACTTTTTTTTGGGGGGGGGGTGTGCATCACTGCTCTCTGGTGGTGGGAGTAGGAGGCCCAGCCTTTGCTCCTGTGGAGCCAGTGCTGGAATTGAATCTCCATCCCAGTCGGCCGCAGTCCCGTACACAACCACTACGCCACCGGGCCTCAGCCCGATCAAACTTTTTTGAAGGCAGTGTTTCCATCTCTCCAGCCCTTCTGCAAGGACTCTAGTTCAAAATTACCATCTGCCCCTTGGGGAGAAAAAGAGACAGACTTTCCCTCCACACAGAGTTGGAAAACCCACAGGGACAATTCTACTTTATGCCTTAGGATAGCCATAATTCAGAATCCATTTAATGGCAATAAACTTGTAATTTGTCTAGTTTAGTCCTTCTCTGAAGCATTCTTTGCACTTTCTACAGCTATTCACTTATCTCAGAGATCTGCTTAAACAGATTTTATTTGGAATAAGCCCACACTTGTATGAACTGGGACAAGTATAGTAATATCTTTGACATCATCTTGCAAATTATTTCAAATATACCAATATGGCCATATTATTAATGTGATGCACCTGTTTCTAAGTCCAATTTCTTTTTTTGGGGGGGGAGCATCACTGCTCTCGGTGGTGGAAGTAGGAGGCCCAGCCCCACTGCTGGAATAGAACCTCCGTCCCCGTGGGCCGCAGTCCCGCGCACAACCACTACGCCACCGGGGCTCAGCCCCTCTAAGTCCAATTTCTATCAACAATAGAAAGTGATCTAAATCTAAAATCTAGCTCTAGAATACAACAACAAAGGGCACAAATTGACCTTAATGCTTACAACAAAACTAATGAAACTATTAATCACATCATTAAGAAAGTGATAATGCACCTTCTGGGGGTACATGCTCTTTTCTCTGCAGGTTCTTCTGAATGGGGTGGGCTGGATGGGCGGTCTGAGGGTGGGGACGACGAGACTGATGGTTCCGGGGTGGATGGGGGGTGGGGGTGGTGTTGACCAGTCTGGGGATGGGGCCAGGAGTAGCGGGTGGTTCAGGGTTGGTGGCGGGGTGGCAGAGAGAAAATATTGAAAACCAAGTGAAGGTTGAACGTGATGGTGGCAAGGGAGGAGGTAAAGGGAAATAGAGACAAGAACTGGGGAGTAAGGGGCATTTATAGAGGTTAAATACAGGCATGTACATAGGTGCATATATTCATATATGATGATGGGGAAACTGATCAATGTGCATATAGGGTTAGTATTAGGACAGCAGATGGGAATTGGACCCTCCACTCAAGTACTTCATCAGTGCAAGAACATTTTGCTCTATTAAATTGGCATTCCATGATATGCACCTCCCTAACACAATCACTGAAAACAAATGTGTGCATAAGCAAATGTGGTGAAGAAAGCTAATGATGCCTGGCTATCAAAAGATGTAGCGTCAGGGGTCTTAAAGGCTTCAAAGTAAATAAGTGGCCATCCAGTTCAAAAGCAAGCCCACAATGAAGAAGCACACCAGCCTGTGTGACCACAAAGTATCAATGGGATCTGGTATCAAGCAACAAAGAACCAAAAGTTATATCATTATAAATGAGGAGGAGAGCAGTTTGGGTACCCAAAGCCCATCAATAAATGAAGTGACATCCTCTTACAGAGAGGTTGCAGTGAGGAGATGAGCCAGTCAAGATACAGTGCAGTAACAATGAAATGTGCCACCTTCCTCTGGATCTCAAATGTTTCCTCCCACCCACTATTATGATCCCAATTCTACCAGATACATTCAGCTAGACCGATGGATGTACACTGGAGTTGGAAACATGGGAGAATTTAAGATAGATGATCCCTTGGGACTAGTAGGGCGAGTGGTGATACTGGGAGGGTGGAGGGAGGTGAAGTAGAAAGGGGTAACTAATTTCAGGGATCTACATGTGACCTCCTCTCTTGGGTGTGGACAATAGGGGGATGGGTGAAGCGACACATTGGACGGTGTACGATATGAAAAGGTGATAACAATTTGTAAATTATTAGGGGTTCATGGGGGGAGGAGTAGGGAGGAGGGAAAATATGGGGAGTTGGAATTTTTTTATAAAAAAGAACGTGGGAAAATGAGGAAAGAGGAGCTTAAAGCAATGGCTCAAGTAGAAGACATTTGGAAATGAATATGGCAACATGTGTACAAATGTGCTTAATACAAATGATGTGCTGACTGTTATGAGTTGTAAGAGCCCCCAGTTAAAATATATATATATATATATATATAGAAACTGCATTAAAAAAAGAAAGTGATAATATGGTTCAATCATCATGAAAACTCTTTTTCCTATAGTTTTTGTTTTTGCTTTTTTTATTTCACTAATTGATCTGAGATGAAAACTAAGTGAAAGTAGATGCTGGTCTACCAAAATATAATGGAGTATCTAGTGCTTAAAATATGTGGCTTAGAGAATAAAATGATCAAAACTAAACTATTTTAAGTAATGATTACGGTTGCTCTGAAAATTATTAAAAGCAAATGTTTACTAAGTTTTTTTTTTTAATTATGGTTTTAATGTTTTAAAGTACATTTACTAAAATCGCCGGATCTTAAAACTCTCAGTACAATCCATACTTCAGGCATATTTGTATATATGTTGCTATTGTTCTTTTCTAGACATTTACATTTTATTGAACTCTTGGGATCAGCTCCTCTATTTTCCTTCCCTCCCCCACTCCCACCCTCAGGCCCCTTGATAGATTATAAATTACTGTGACTATTTTTTTTGTTTTTTGGGGGGAGCATCACTGTCCTCTGGTGGTGGGAGTAGGAGGCCCAGCCTTGCTGCTGGATTTGAACCTCCAACCCAGTGGGCCATAGTCCCGCACACAACCACTACACCACCGGGGCTCAGCCCTATTATTTTTATATCTCTCACTAACCACTGTCTTCCTTCCCCTCTGGTTTCTGTTGTTCCCCCCCTGGGGGCAGTGTATGTGGTTATCTGCTAATCATTGCATTCAGTTCCTCCTTCTTCCCCACCCTGCCACACCCCCCTACCTTTTTGGTATCACTTTTCCCATTTCTGTCCCTAGATTCCATGTATTGTGACCTTTATCTCTTCTCTATACCTGTGTACCTGCTCTAGTCCAGTTTAGATGGAGAAACAACACTAGGGTCATGACAGTGTGTGTGAGTATGTGTGAGTGGTGGTGGTGGTGGTGGTGAGGAAGCCTCAAGGAATCAGAGGAATATTGTGTGATCCCTCAGTGCTCTACTGCACTCTGGTTGACTCATCCCTTCCCTGACACTCCTCTGTAGGGGGATGTCCCATTGTCTACAGATGGACTTGTGTCTGTGTTCAATCACCCCTTGATTTCAATGTCATGTTTTTGCTTGTTTTTTGTTTGTTATTAATCTTCTGATGTCTATTACCAGGTCCCAATGACACCTTCTGTTTGCACCAACTGCTGTGATTCTTCTGTGTGGGCTTTGTTGCTTCACTGCTGGATAGAGGTTTGTATAACTTCAAGCCTTTAAGACCCCAGATGCTATAACTTTTCATATCCAGGCACCATTCACCTTCTTCACCACTTGCTTATGCACTTATAAGCCTATGTTTTTAAGGGAACCAGTCCACCAACATTTTCATGTGTGATAAAACAAAACAAAGCAACAACAACAACAAAAAAATCTGCTTGCTCAGACCCAGGGCCATCTCTAGACCCTCAATTTTACATCAACTGGAATTTCAAAAACCACTCTTCTACTAGTAAGGACAATTTCTTCAATAACCATCTTCTATGTTAGGAAATGACATGGGCAGAAGAAACCTCTTAGTAGGATTAGTAAGGAATAAATTGGTTGACAAAAATTCCTCACTTTACTTGTAGGTTATGAATCTATTGCTATTCTGTTCAAGAAGATATGATAAATGCTATAACCCTGTGACTGCTGGGATTTTTATCTCACTATTCTTATCTTTTGTTTTATTCTAAATTTGTAAAATTGTTTCACTAAAGGCTTTTAATTCTCTTTCAACCACACAATGCTAACCTTCTATCACAGATGAGTCTTCAGGGTGTCCCCTATGAGCATAGATACTTTTAAAATTATACATATAGGAAGAAAGGTATGCATAAAAATTTGGTTGCTAAAACTTTGTGTTAAACATTGTTGAGTGTTTACTGAAAAATCTTTCTTCCTCTTTCTGAACAGCATGTCAATGCTAATTCGGGCCTCCATCTTTCTCCATCTAATCCATATGCTCAAGATAAATTCTCCACCCCACAATCCATTATCACCCAAAGATGAGTAATTACTAAGCCCTTACTACAATTGTCAGTTTAAGTAGGTAGGTATAAAATACATTCCTCAATCCTGAGAAATTTACTTCATAGTAATATGCCTTAATTCAGGGAATGATGAGACTGAGGAAATGTGGAGAATTGGTGCAGATTTCTTTTTTTTCTTGAAATAAGTTTTTCAATGTTTAAAATTATCTGTCCTACCATTTCCCTAATAGTTGTAATGGTATAATGAGGTAAAACGAGAATCTGCTACAGCAGTTTTGCCACTATGAGGAATATCCTAAGGAAAAATCCAAGAATTTAAATAGGAGACATGATTTAAAGAACTAAAAAGTACAACTAAACAAAATTATAACATTTCTTCTTTTTTAAGCAAGTTTAATATGGGCTTTATATTTCCTGTAGGTAAATTCACTTTAAAAGAGAAATTCAAAGCTAAAAACAGGATGACATGCAATTTCAGATATGAGCACAATTCTTTTTTAAAAATGTTTTTTGGGGCATCACTGTCTTCTGGTGGGAGTAGGAGGCCCAGCCTTGCTCTTGGAGAGCTGCTGCTGGATTTGAACTGCCAACCCAGTGGGCCGCAGTCGCACACTCAACCACTACACCCTGGGGCTCAGCCCAAGCATAATTCTTATAAGATGAAATATCTGAGATAAATGTAAAATATAAAAGGAGGATAGTCATTGGCCAATGACAAGGAAGGTGTATAGTAGACAGACTCAATATATGGAGAGATAAAGGCAACATGGGATGTAGTGGAGTGTTGGGTAGAGTCTAACTCATGTAAAGAAAAATCAGTGGCATGATGTGTCCAGGTTTGCTTCAAATCATGGATGTGATAACACCCCGAATGCATTGAAAAATTTAAAGCCATGCACACATTGGTTAATGTAACCAATGTAACATTCTGCTGTGCAAAGTAGAGAAATGGAAACATAGAGAATAGTAAGCCATATGATGACTTCATGATAGATGATCCAAAGATTGCCGCAACAAGAAGAAATAAGAACAAATGGAGCGCTAACAACTTGGTGAGCAAGAAGGTCACATGTGAGCCCTGAACTGTGAAAATTGAATCAAGAAGATGAGAATGTACACAAAAATCAACGACCACTGACACCTAACACCCAGCATTGGTGTTGGGAGACCAGGCTGAATTGGAGACTGTGTTGAACAAAGAACACATGTGTTCTCATCTCACCCACACCCCCCAGCTCAAGTCATGTATGATTGTGAGCGGTGCTGCCACATCTGCCGATTAACTCAGCAATGCCAGCATTTTATAGGGAAAACTTCCCGTTTTAAAAATGTGGACAACTAATTCAAATTTAAGACAATCTGTAGGTCTCTACTTGCCAGATAAAAAAGTAAAACAAAAAATATCGTGTAACAACAACCTGGACTTGGTCCCAAGGCTATCAGTTTTCTAGGAAATCTAGAGATGAAGAAGGGAAACCTACTTTGAGAATCTTTTTCTCACTGTAAAGAAATTATTTTCTGAAGTTCAGCAATTCTTCAAAAGAAAGTTTTATTTACTTCTTTTGTTGCTCTTAAATTGCAGTAGATTTAAGTTTAATGCTTTTCCTTGAAAATTGCCAGTTGAATTTGAAGCATTATAAGTAAAATTATATGTCCTTATGCATACGTGGATAGAAACATTTATGTAGCTTGATCTATGAGACACATGATCTGTACATTTTTACAAGGGGCCATCTCCAAAAACCTGGGTTCCACCCCCCCCCCAAAGCTATGCACTTATTTATTTATTTTTCACAAAACAACTTTATCACTTTCAAAGTACTCTCCATTACACTTAACACACTTATCAAATCTGAAATTCTATTTGTAGAAACATTTTTCAAATGCATCTCTTTAGATGGCTGACAGCACCTCTCTCACTTTCTTCCTCTGCTACATCATCAAATCACTGTCCTTTCATGTTTCTCTTCATTCACAAACACAAAATGAAGTCATCA
Organism: Nesogale talazaci; assembly: GCA_004026705.1. Classification (NCBI taxonomy): domain Eukaryota; kingdom Metazoa; phylum Chordata; class Mammalia; order Afrosoricida; family Tenrecidae; genus Nesogale; species Nesogale talazaci. The sequence goes on from PVJH01006970.1 coordinate 93,045, forward strand.
GGCAAGTCATGTACTTGGGGTAAGAGAGGAATGCTGAGATTGTTTGTCCCGTACTTGTGCCCTGAGCTGGCTATGTGAGCAGGTGCATTGTTGTGGTGGCAAAACCAGTCTCCCTTTAAGATATAAATGAGGCCTCTTTTGTCGCACACTGTTACACAATCTTTTCAGAACCTCTAAACAGAAAGCTTGATTAACAGTCTGCCCTGCTGTAGCGAACTCCAATTTCCTTGTGAGTTAACATTTTTGTCCGTTTGGGAAGTTGATGGATGTCTAGAACAAGGTTTGCCATCAATCAACATTTTACCTTTCTTGAAATGATAGAATCACTCAGTACACGAAGTTTCCCCCATTGTGCCATCCTTGTAAGCTGTGTTCAACATCACAGTCATTACTGAGGCATTTTTTCCCAGCAGGAAACAAAATTTCACTGCATACATGATGTTCTCTTAAATTGACCCTCCCCATAAAACGAGATCTGAGAGAACCTACTTTTATGAAAAATTTCACTGTGATCAGCGAGAACCTTCCCAAGAGCTGCACTAACTCAAAGCGAGTTGCTTGATGTTCTCCTTGTTGGCAAAGTGCATAATACAAAAGCCCTGTCCACCCAGTGTGGTGGGTGGCATCAGCAATGAAATCCCTGGTTTCATGTGCTCTTTTGAATCAGGCCTGCACCTCTGGCAGCTAGTTTCCTGTCAGAGGGCAACTGTTGTCTAGTGATCATAGGTAAAATTTTACTTGCATGTGATATCACTCGTATTGTTCTACCATTTGAGCATTCTTCTGGGTCACTTTTCTTTGAATTGAATACAAATATGGACTTTTCCAGTCAGTTTTCGAAATTGCTGTCTTCTATATTGTCTGGTATAGAAGAGTGAGTACTTTCAATGCTTCATCAACTTGTTGAAATATTTCAATTGGTATTTAATTATTTTATGGAACCTGATTTTTGCCTACTACTTCCTTTCAGTGGAGCTTGAACTTCTTCCTTCAGTGCTGCAGTCGCTTGCTTATGTGATAGCTCCTGAATGATGGAATGTTGATCAGTTCTTTGGGCACAGTGAACTCTGCATTCTTATCATCTTCTTTCAATGCTTCCTGCATCATTCAATAATTTGATAGTAGATACTTTTCAATATTACATCTCAGGCTTAAATATTTCAGTCAAAGGTATGTTGAGCGTTTTTTGTCTTTTGGTTTACTAAGTTTAGGTTTTTGCCCATTTCGTTATATTATTTGGCTTTATCTTCTCGTACTGTCCTTTGAAGTTTTCTGCTCAGATTTTTTACTTCATCGTTTCTTCCATTTGATTTAGTGACTCCACAGTTACAAGGAAATTTGAGTCATTTTGACATCCACGTTGATCTTTTCTTTTTTACCTATCTTTTAAATGACACATATCTTTTGATTTCTTTGTGCATGATGTTGATGATGAAAACAAAATCAAAGGATTAGACCAAGGTATCCTGTACCAACTTTGAACACTAAGCCACAGCTTCTCACACTAACACACACGCTTTATAGTCATAGCATGCAGCAGTGATTGGGAATTATATTAGATGGACATACCATGTTGCAGATCACCCTCACGGTAATGGTTCAAACAGGCATTTTAAGCATTTGTTACATAAATTGGGATATGATAAAGGCATGTGTGACTGACTTACCTGCCTTTATGAGTGTGTGTCCACAGTCCATCTGAGGAGAACAAAGGGAGCATCACCACTAGAGGGATTCAAAAGTTTCTCAGCAGTCTGAGAAAGAAGGAATAGGCAAGGATGCTGGTGACCTGCACACTTTTCTCCGTATTACCTGAGCTCTCTCTGTTGAATGCTATGAGCTCAGAATCAAGAACAAGGTGTGAGGGTCAGAAGCAAGGGTGATCTCTTACCAAGAGGATGCAACTACACCCTTGAACCTGTGGGCCAGAATTCCCATGGGCCTCATGGGAGAGATGGCACCTTCTCTTCCTTTGGAAACCCTAGAGTTGAGTAGTGTCCTCTTGCTTAGTGGAAGAGATAATTCGCTAATCTTGTCCCTAAGTAAGCTGACCAAACAAGAATGGGAATGGACTGAAGGAGAAGCACTTTCTACAATCTATATTGCTGCAGCCCCTGAATGCGCTGAGCCAGATGTCCAATCCCAAAGAAGGGAAAAAGTGGCAACATCATGACAAATGGATGTGTGGAGAAAGAATAACTAAAGGTAAAAATGAATAAATAAATTATGCAGAGGTAGAAATCTAATATTATTATTCTGTGAAAGAGACTCAGAACAAGGGAATACTCTTCTCTCAGCTGAATTTTGAGTGGGCTCCAGGGGATGCCTGATAACTTAATATGTTCTTTATTCTCATTTGCCATAATCCATTTTGTGGTGTGCTGCAAATTCCAGTCTTTATGTTCTTGGTTATGATCCATTTCTCTGTTACTGGATTAGGGTGGGATGCAGTAAGTCACCATCCTTTGTTTTCCTTGGCAGTATGGCTGGCTAAAAGATAAACACCACGGTCCCTTTTCTGACCTCTGTTTCTGCACTGATAAAGAGCCCTAGTGACATAGTGGTTGTGCATTGGGCAGCAATCCACACAGGCAGCAGCCTGAGACCACCAAAAGATCCTCAGGAGAAACCCTGGGATTTCTACACTAGGAAACAAAGTCTCAGAAATTCTCAGAGGGATTTCTCTGAGTCTGCAGTGAGAACAGTGAATTTGGTTTTTCTGATTTGGTTCCTCGATTGAGATTTTGTGACAGCAAAAAGACCTGCCATGACTTTAGGACATTTTTGTGTATAGCTCTGGATTCCACATTTGGAGCCCCTTGCCTTTGTATTTGACATCAAACAGGAGACAATACCTTAACATTTCCTGAGTTTCCATGAGATGGCGCAGAGAAAGGAAGATTCCAGGGACATGAAGAAGTATGCTCAAAGGAGGAGTATGGGAGAAATAGAACATGATAACATCTTGGAAATGTTGCACATTTTGGACATCTTTAATTGCCAACTCCTCAGGGCTAGTCTGGTAGTTATTTTTTCCAGAAAACATCAAAACTTACAAGAGTTCCTAAGTTGCCTAGCCCTGTTATCCTCTTTCGCTTTTCTAAGGAATCACAAGATCTCAAAACTAAATGTAAAATTAGAGGCTGTGAATAAACACTTCATTTTCAACATGCATTATTTTCAGTACAAAATTTAAATGCTAAGACCCGAATTTGAAAAGTTTTGAGCCCCAAGTTTTAAAGTCCAAGCAACAGCCAAGAATTCTACTCCTCATCCCCACTCCATATGCTGTTATCATTGCTCCCTCATGAGATAACAGATGCTTCATTTTTATGCCTATATGGTAGATGACCAGGCTGTCAGCTTACAATACAGGGAATGAGAGGGAAACATAAATCAGAGTTTCAAAATACTAACTGTTTAACAGACTGACACAATGTAAAGAAGCTGTTTCACTGGGAATTCTCAGAACTCTGTCGACTCATATTGAGTTTGTCACCAAAGACTCAGCACCAGATCCAAAGAATCCAATGACTAATGGAAGTAGAGGACGTCAGAGGTAGACTCACTAGGGACATAGAGAACTCATTCTACAGAAAATTAACTACAGAGAGAGTAAATAAGTTACTTAATGTGAGGTACAAAGAATATACTATCATTTGGCATTTTAAGCAAGTCTGAATAAATTCTGCTTTTATAAGCAGAGTAATACTGAATGAAGTTGTGTGTGTATTTTTGTAATGAGTATATATTACCAATAGAGAGGGAGCGGGAGCGGGAAAGAGATCTGC